>BOPM01000589.1:61885-73429 GCA_022179025.1 Porites australiensis
TTTTTCAAAAATCGCCCAAAAAGATGCCCTCGCTTAAAAGGCTCAAAAGCACTGTGGCGCAAATGGCATTATCCTTTAGTTAGTATGCACTTAGAGTGCAAAGACTGGAAAAGATTTTGGCGAAAACAGCGGCTCCAAAACTGCCCGAATGGCCAAGTTATGGTAATTTTCGCGAGGTCATTCAAAACCCGCATTTTCTGAAAAAAAGCAAACTGGAGATCAAGAGAAACTTGTAAAGAATCGCCCAAAAAGTACCCCTCGCTTCAAAGGGCCAAGAGCAGTTTGGCGAAAATGTCATTATCCTCTAATTTGTATCCACTTATACTGCAGAGACTGTAGAAGATTTTGGCGCACAAGGCGGCTCTAAAAGTGAACGAATGGCCAACTTATGGCAATTTTCGCCGGGTCAGCCAAACTTGCATTTTCTGAAAAACTGCAAAAGGGGGACCAAGGAAAATTTTTCAATAATCGCCAATAAGGTAGCCCTGGCTTAAAAAACCTATAAGTAGTCTCGCTCAAGTGGCACTATCCTGTAATTAGTATGCACTTAAACTGCAAAGACTCGAGACGATTTAGGCGCAAACAACGGCTACAAGAGTGCCCGAATGGCCAAGTTATGGCAATTTTTGCAAGGTCACCCAAAACCCTCATTTTCTGAAAAAGTGCAAAAGGGGGACCAATAGAAATTTTTCAAAAATCGCCCAAAAAGATGCCCTCGCTTTAAAGGCCCAAAAGCACTCTAGACCAGATCGCATTATCGTTTAATCTGTATATTCTGAAAGTGCAAAGACTGGACATAATCTAGGCGCAAACAGCGGCTCCAAAAGTACCCGAATGGCCAAGTTATGGCAATTTTTGCAAGGTCACCCAAAACCCGCATTTTCTGAAAAAGTGCAAAGGGGGGACCAAGAAATATTTTTCAAATATCGCCCAAAAAGTAGCCCTCGTTTGAAAGGGCTAATAGCACACTGGCGTGTGCACTTAAAGTGCAAAGACTGGAGATGATTTTGGCTTTAACAACGGCACTCAAAGTGCCCGAATGGCAACGTTATGGCAACTTTTGGAAGGTCACTCAAAACCCCCATTTTCTGAAAAAGTGCAAAGGGGAGACGAAGACAACTTTTTGTAAAATTGCCCAAAAAGAAGCCCTGGCTTCAGAGGGCCAACAGCACTCTGGCGCAAATGTCATTATCCTCTAATTTAAATCCACTTATAGTGCAAAGACCACAGAAAATTTTGGGGCGCAAGGCAGCTCCAAAAGTACCCGAATGACCAAGTTAAGGCAATTTTCGCAAGGTCACCCAAAAGCCGCATTTTCTAAAAAAGTGCAAAGAGGGGACCAAAGAAAACTTTTGAAAAATCGCCTAAAAAGTAGCCCTCATTTGAAAGGCCCAGAATCACTCTAGCACAAATGGCATTATCCTCTAATTAGTACGCACTTCAAGGGCAAAGACTGGAGAGGATTTCGGAGCAAAAAAACGGCTCCAAAAGTTCCCGAATAACCAAGTTATGGCAATTTTTGCAAGGTCACCCAAAACCCGCATTTTCTGAAAAAGTGCAAAGGGGGGACCAAGGGAAATTTTTCAAAAATCGCCCAAAAAGATGCCCTCGCTTAAAAGGCTCAAAAGCACTGTGGCGCAAATGGCATTATCCTCTAGTTAGTATGCACTTAGAGTGCATAGACTGGAAAAGATTTTGGCGAAAACAGCAGCTCCACAACTGCCCGAATAACCAAGTTATGGTAATTTTCGCGAGGTCATTCAAAACCCGCATTTTCTGAAAAAAAGCAAAGGGGAGATCAAGAGAAACTTGTAAAAAATCGTCCAAAAAGTACCCCTCGCTTCAAAGGGCCAAGAGCAGTTTGGCGAAAATGTCATTATTCTCTAATTTGTATCCACTTATACTGCAGAGACTGTAGAAGATTTTGGCGCACAAGGCGGCTCTAAAAGTGCCCGAATGGCCAAGTTATGGCAATTTTCGCCGGGTCAGCCAAACTTGCATTTTCTGAAAAACTGCAAAAGGGGGACCAAGGAAAATTTTTCAAAAATCGCCAAAACGGTAGCCCTCGCTTAAAAAACCTATAAGTAGTCTCGCTCAAGTGGAATTATCCTGTAATTAGTATGCACTTAAACTGCAAAGACTAGAGAAGATTTTGGCGCAAAAGGCGGCTCCAAAAGTTCTCGAATGGCCAAGTTATAGCAATTTTGGCAAGGTCACCCCAAACCCGCATTTTCTAAAAAAAAGAGCCAAGGGGGAACAAGGGCAATTTTTCAAAAATCGACTAAAAAGTAGCCTGGCTTAAAAAACCCAAAGAAACTCTGAGGCAAATGGCATTATCCTCTAATTAGTATGCACTTATAGGGCCAAGACTGGAGGAGATTTTGGCGAGAACAGCCTCTCCAAAAGTGCCCGAATGACCAAGTTATGGCAATTTTCGCAAAGTCACCCAATACCCGCATTTTCTAAAAAAGTACAAAGGGGGGACAAAGGAACTTTTTCAAAAATCGCCTAAAAAGTAGCCCTCATTTGAAAGGCCTAGAAGCACTCGATTATTTTCCTCTAATTAGTATGCAATTCAAGGGCAAAGACTAAGGAAGATTTTGAAGCAAAAAAGCGGCTCCAAAAGTTCCCGAATGCCCAAGTTATGGCAATTTTTGCAGGGTGACCCAAAACCCGCATTTTCTGAAAAAGTGCAAAGGGGGGACCAAGGGAAATTTTTCAAAAACCGCCCAAAAGGATGGCCTCGCTGAAAAGGCCCAAAAGCACTGTGGCGTAAATGCAATTATCCTCTAATTAGTATGCACTTAAAGTGCAACGACTGGAGAAGATTTTGGCGCACAAGGCGGCTCTAAAAGTGCCCGAATGGCCAAGTTATGGCAATTTTTGCAAGGTCACCCAAAACCCGCATTTTCTGTAAAAGTGCAAAGGGGGGACCAAGGAAAATTTTTCAAAAATCGCCAAAAAGTAGCTTTCGTTTGAAAGGACCAAAAGCACACTGGCGCAAATGGTATTATCCTATAATTGTGCGCATTTAACGAGTAAACACTGGACAACATTTTGGCGCAAACAGCGGCTTCAAAAGTGCCCGAATGGCCAAGTTATGGCAATTTTTGCGGGGTTATTCAAAACCCGCATTTTCTGAAAAAGTGCAAAAGGGGGCTCCAAGGGAAATTTTTTTTAAAAATCGTCCAAAACGTAAACCTCGTTTGAAAGGCAGAAAAACACTCTTGCGCAAATGGTATTATCCTCTACTTATAATGCATTTAAAGGGCAAAGACTGGAGAAGTGCCCGAATGGCCAAGTTATCGCATTTCTCGCAAGGTCACCCAAAACCCGCATTTCCTAAAAAACTGCAAAGGGGGGACCAAGGAAAATTTTTCAAAAATCGCCCAAAAAGTAGCCCTCGTTTGAAAGGCCCAAAAGCACTCTGCCGTAAGTGGCATTATCCCTGAACTTCTATGCTCTTAAGGTGCAAAAACTGGAGAAGATTGTGGCGCAAAAGGCGGCTCCAAACGTGCCCGAACGGCGAAGTTATGGCAGTTTTTGCAAGGTCACCCAAAACCCGCATTTTCTGAAAAAGTGCAAAGGGGGGACCAAGGGAAATTTTTTAAAAATCGCCTAAAAAGTAGCTTTCGCTTAAAAGGCTTAAAAGCACTCTGGCTTAAATAACATTATCCTCTAATTAGTATGCACTTAAAGTGCAAAGACTGGACAAGGTTGTTTTGCAAACAGCGGCTCGAAATATGCCCGAATGGCCAAGTTACAACAATTTTCGCAAGATCACCCAAAACCCGCATTTTCTTAAAAAGTGCAAAAGGGGGACCAAGAGAAATTTTTCAAAAATCGCCCAAAAAGATGCCCTCGCCTTAAAGGCTCAAAGGCACTCTAGACCAAATCGTATTATCCTCTAATTAGTATGCTCTTAAAGTGCAAAGACTGGACATAATTTAGGCGCAAACAGCGGCTCCAAAAGTACCCGAATGCCCAAGTAATAACAATTTTCGCAAGTTCTCCCAAAACCCGCATTTTCTGAAAAAGTGCAAAGGGGGAAGCAACGGAAATTTTTCAAAAATCGCTCAAAAAGTAGCCCTCATTTGAAAGGGCTAATAGCACTCTGGCACAAATGGCATTATCCTCCAATTAGTATGCACTTAAAGTGCAAAGAGTGGACATGATTTTAGCACTAACAACGGCTCCCAAAGTGCCCGAATGGCAAAGTTATGGCAATTTTTGGAAGGTCAGTTAAAACCCCCATTTTCTGAAAAAGTGCAAAGGGGAGACGAACAGAAATTTTTCTAAAATTGCCCAAAAAGAAGCCCTGGCTTCAAAGGGCCAACAGCACTCTGGCGCAAGTGTCATTATCCTCTAATTTGTATCCACTTATAGTGCAAAAACCGGAAAAGGTTCTGGCGCGCAAGGCGGCTCCAAAAGTACCGAAATGGCCAAGTTATAGCAATTTTCGCAAGGTCACCCAAAACCCGCATTTTCTGAAAAAGTGCAAAGGGGGGACCAAGGGAAATTTTTCAAAAATCGCCCAAAAAGAAGCCCTCGTTGGAAAGGCCCAAAAGCACTCTGGCGCAAATGGCTTTATCCTCTAATTAGTATGCACTAAAAGTGCAAAGACTGGACAAGAATTTGGCGCATCAGGCGGCTTCAAAAGTGCCCGATTGGCCAAGTTATGGCAATTTTCGCCAGGTCTCCCAAACCCGCATTTTCTTAAAAAGGGCGAAGGGGGAACCAAGGGAAATTTTTCAAAAATGGCTTAACAGGTAGCCCTCGCTTAAAAAATCCATAAGTAGTCTCGCGCAAGTGGCATTATCCTCTAATTAGTACGCACTTAAAGTGCAAAGAATGGAAATGATTTTGGCACAAACAACGGCTCCAAAAGTGCCCGGATGGCCAAGTGATGGCAATTTTTGGCAAGGTCACCCAAAACCAGCATTTTCTAAAAAAGTGCAAAGGGGAGACCAAGAGAACTTTTTCAAAAATTGCTTAAAAAGTAGCTCTGGTTTGAAAGGCCCAAAAGCACTCTGGCGCAAATAACATTATCTTCTATATAGTATGCACTTAGAGTGCAAAGACTGCAAACGATTTCGGCGCAAAAAGCGATCCAAAAGTGCCCGAATGGCTAAGTTATGGCAATTCTCGCAAGGTCACCCAAAAGCCCCATTTTCTCAAAAAGTGCAAAGTTGGGACCAAGGAAAATTTTTCAAAAATTGACCAAAACGTGGCCCTCCTTCAAAAACCCAACAGCACTCTGGCGCAAATGGCATTATCCTCTAATTAGTATCCACTTATAGTGCAAAGACTGGAAAAGATTTTGGCGCAAAAAGCGGCTCCAAAAGGGCCCGAATGGCCAAGTTATGGCAATCTAGGCAAGGTTGCCCAAAAGCCGCATTTTCTGAAAAAGTGCAAAGGGGGGAACATAGGAAATTTTTCAAAAATCGCCCAAAAAGTAGCCCTCACTTAAAAGGGTCAACAGTACTCTGGCCGAAATGGCATTATCCTCTAATTAGTATGTAGTTAAAGTGAAAAGACGTGAAAAAATTTTGGCGCACAAAAGCAGCTCCAAAAGTGCCCGAATAGCCAAGGTATGGCAATTTTCGCAAGGTCACCCAAAACCCACATCTTCTGAAAAAGTGAAAAGGGGGGAGCAAAACAAGTTTTTCAAAAATGGCCTAAGAAGTAGCCCTCGCTTGAAAGGCCCAACAGCACTCTCGCGCAAATTACATTATACTCTAATTAGTATGCACTTAAAGTGAAAAGACTGGAAAAGATTTTCTCGCAAAAGGCGGCTCCAAAAGTGCCCGAATGGCCAAGTTATTGCAAATTTTGCAAGGTTACCCGAAAATCGCATTTTCTAAAAAAGTGCAAAGGGGGGACCAAGAAAAATTTTCCAAAAATCGCCCAAACAGTAGCCCTCGCTTAAAAAGCCCCCCAAAAAACTCTGAGGCAGATGGCATTATCCTCTAATCAGTATGCACTTAAAGTGCAAAGACTGGACAAGGTTTGGGTGCAGACACCGGCTCCAAAAGTGCCCGAATGGCCAAGTTATAACAATTTTCGCAAAGGTCACTTAAAACCCGCATTTTCTTAAAAAGTGCAAAAGGGGGACCAATAGAGACTTTTCAAAAATCGCCCAAAAAGATGCCCTCGCCTTGAAGGCCCAAAAGACCAAATCGCATTATCCTCCAATTAGTATGCACTTAAAGTGCAAAGACTGGAAATGATTTTGACACTAACAACGGCTCCAAAAGTACCCGAATGGCAAGGTAACCCAAAATCCGCAGTTTCTGAAAAAGTGCAAAGGGGGGACCAAAAAAATTTTTTCAAAACTCGCCCAAAAAGTGGCCCTCGTTTGAAAGGCCCAAAAGCACTCTGGCAGAAATGGCATTATCCTCTAATTAGTATGCGCTTAAAGTGCAAAAACCAAGAGAGATTTTAGCGCAAAAAGCGGCTCAAAGAGTGCCCGAATTGCCAAGTTATGGCAATTTTCGCATGGTCACAAAAAAACCCGCATTTTCTGAAAAAGTTTAAACGGGGGACCAAGGAAAATTTTTCAAAAATCGCCCAAAGGGATGCCCTCGCTGAAAAGGCCCAAAAGCACTGTGGCGCAAATGGTATTATCCTCTAGTTAGTATGCACTTAAAGTGCAAAGACTGCAAAAGATTTAGGCGCAAACAGCGGCTCCAAAGCTGCCCGAATGGCCAAGTTATGGCAATTTTCGGAAGGTCACCCAAAACCCGCATTTTCTGAAAAAAAGCAAAGGGGAGACCAAGAGAAACTTTCAAAAAATCGTCCAAAAAGTACCCCTCGCTTCAAACGGCCAAGAGCACTCTGGTGAAAATGTCATTATCCTCTAATTTGTATCCACTTAAACTGCAAAGACTGGAAATGATTCTGGCACACAAGGCGGCTCTAAAAGTGCCCGAATGGCCAAGTTATGGCAATTTTTGCAAGGTCACCCAAAACCCGAATTTTCTGTAAAAGTGCAAACGAGGGACCAAGGGAAATTTTTGAAAATTCGCCCAAAAAGAAGCCCTCGCTTCAAAAGGCCAAGAGGACTCTGGTGCAAATGGATTATCCTCTAATTATTATGCGCTTAAAGGGCAAAGTCTAGAGAAGATTTTGGCGCAAACAGTGGCTTTAAAAGTGCCCGAATGGCCAAGTTAGGGCAATTTTTGCAAAATCACCCAAAACCCGAATTTTCTGTAAAAGTGCAAAGGGGAGACCAAGGAAAATTTTTCAAATATCGCCCAAAAAGAAGCCCTCGTTTGAAAGGCCCAAAAGCACTGTGGCGCAAATGGCATTATCCTCTAATTTGTACGCATTTAAAGTGCAAACCCTGCAAAACATTTTGGCGCAAACAGCGGCTCCAAAAGTCCCCGAATGGCAAAGGTATGGCAATCTTTGCCAGATTACTCAAAACCCGCATTTTCTGTAAAATTGCAAAGGGGAGACCAAGGAAAATTTTTCAAAAATCGCCCAAAAAGTAGCCCTCGTTTGAAAGACCCAAAAGCACACTGGCGCGAATGGCATTATCCTCTAATTTGTACGCATTTAAAGTGCAAACACTGGAAAACATTTTGGCGCAAACAGCGGCTCCAAAAATGCCCGGATCGCCAAGTGATGGCAATTTTTTGTAAGGTCACTCAACACCCGCATTTTGTGAAAAAGTGCAAACGGGGGACCAAGGGAAATTTTTGAAAAATCGCCCAAAAAGTAGGCCTCGTTTGAAACGGCTTAAAGCAATCTCGCGTCAATGGGATTATCCTTTAATTAAAATGCACTTAAAGTGCAAACACTGGAAAACATTTTAACGCAAACAGCGGCTCCAAAAGTGCCCGAATGGCCAAGTTATGGCAATTTTTGCGAGGTTATTCAAAACCCGCATTTTCTGAAAAAGTGCAAAACGGGGCTCCAAGGGAAATTTTTTTTAAAAATCGTGCAAAACGTAAACCTCGTTTGAAAGGCAGAAAAACACTCTTGTGCAAATGGTATTATCCTCTACTTATAATGCATTTAAAGGGCAAAGACTGGAGAAGTGCCCGAATGGCCAAGTTATCGCATTTCTCGCAAGGTCACCCAAAACCCGCATTTTCTGAAAAACTGCAAAGGGGGGACCATGGAAAATTTTTCAAAAATCGCCAAAAAAGTAGCCCTCGTTTGAAAGGCCCAAAAGCACTCCGCCGTAAGTGGCATTATCCCCAAACTTGAATGCTCTTAAGGTGCAAAGACTGGAGAAGATTGTGGCGCAAAAGGCGGCTCCAAAAGTGCCCGAACGGCGAAGTTATGGCAATTTTTGCAAGGTCACCCAAAACCCGCATTTTCTGAAAAAGTGCAAAGGGGGTACCAAGGGAAATTTTTTAAAAATCGCCTAAAACGTAGCTTTCGCTTAAAAGGCTCAAAAGCACTCTGGCTTAAATAACATTATCCTCTAATTACTATGCACTTCAAGTGCAAAGACAGGACAAGGTTGTTTTGCAAACAGCGGCTCGAAATATGCCTGAATGGCCAAGTTACAAGAATTTTCGCAAGATCACCCAAAACCCGCATTTTCAGAAAAAGTGCAAAGGGGGGACCAACGCAAATTTTTCAAAAATCACCCAAACAGTAGCCCTCGTTTGAAAGGGCTAATAGCACTCTGGCGCAAATGACATTATCCTCCAATTAGTATGTACTTAAAGTGCAAAGAGTGGACATGATTTTAGCACTAACAACGGCTCCCAAAGTGCCCGAATGGCAAAGTTATGGCAATTTTTGGAAGGTCACTCAAAACCCCCATTTTCTGAAAAAGTGCAAAGGGGAGACGAACAGAAATTTTTCTAAACTTGCCCAAAAAGAAGCCCTGGCTTCAAAGAGCAACAGCACTCTGGCGCAAATGTCATTATCCTCTAATTTCTATCCACTTATAGTGCAAAGACCGCAAAAGGTTTTGGCGCGCAAGGCGGCTCCAAAAGTACCGGAATGGCCAAGTTATAGCAATTTTCGCAAGGTCACCCAAAACCCGCATTTTCTGAAAAAGTGCAAAGGGGGGACCAAGGGAAATTTTTCAAAAATCGCCCAAAAAGAAGCCCTCGTTGGAAAGGCCCAAAAGCACTCTGGCGCAAATGGCATTATCCTCTAATTAGTATGTACTTAAAGTGCAAAGACTGGACAATAATTTGGCGCATCAGGCGGCTCGAAAAGTGCCCGAATGGCCAAGTTATGGCAATTTTCGCCAGGTCTCCCAAACCCGCATTTTCTTAAAAAGGGCAAAGGGGGAAGCAGGGGAAATTTTTCAAAAAATGGCTTAACAGGTAGCCCTCGCTTAAAAAATCCATAAGTAGTCTCGCGCAAGTGGCATTATCCTCTAATTAGTACGCACTTAAAGTGCAAAGAATGGAAATGATTTTGGCACAAACAACGGCTCCAAAAGTGCCCGGATGGCCAAGTGATGGCAATTTTTTGCAAGGTCACCCAAAACCAGCATTTTCTAAAAAAGTACAAAGGGGAGACCAAGAGAACTTTTTCAAAAATTGCTTAAGAAGTAGCTCTGGTTTGAAAGGCCCAAAAGCACTCTTGCGCAAATGGCATTATTCTCCAATTTGTATGCACTTAAACTGCAAAGACTGGAGAAGATTTTGAGGCAAACAAGCGGCTCCAAAAGTGCCCGAATGGGCAAGTTATGGCAATTTAGGCAAGGTCACCCAAAACCCGCATTTTCTGAAAAAGTGCAAAGGGGAGACGAAGAGAAATTTTTCAAAGATAGCCCAAAACACAGCCCTAACTTAAAAGGGCCAACAGCACTCTGGCGGAAAGCGCATTATCCTCTAATTAGTATACAGTTAAAGTGCAAAGACTGGAGAAAATTTTGGCGCAAACAACGGCTCCAAAAGTGCCCCAATGGCCAAGGTAATGCAATTTTTGGAAGGTCACTAAAAACACGAATTTTCTGTAAAAGTGCAAAGGGGAGACCGAGAAAAAATTTTCAAAAATCGCCCAGAAAGTACCCCCCGCTTCAAAGGGCCAAGGCCACTCTGGCGAAAATCTCATTATCCTCTAATTTGTATCCACTTATACTGCAAAGACTGGACAAGATTTTGGCGCATAAGGTGGCTCCAAAAGTGCCCGAATGGCCAAGTTATGGCAATTTTTGCCAGGCCACCCAAACCCGCATTTTGTGAGAAAGTGCAAAGGGGGGACCAAGGGAAATTTTTCAAAAATCGGCCAACAGGTAGCCCTCGCTTAAAAAACCCATAAGTAGTCTCACGCAAGTGGCATTATCTTTTAATTAAAACGCACTTAACGTGCAAAAAATGAAAAGGATTTTGGCGCAAACAGTGGCTCCAAAAGTGCCCGAATGGGCAAGTTACAACAATTTTTGCAAGGTCACCCAAAACCGGCATTTTCTGAAAAAGTGCAAAAAGGGGACCAAGGGAAATTTTTCAAAAATCGCCCAAAAAGTAGCCCTCGTTTGAAAGGCCCAAAAGCACTCTTGCGCAAATAACATTGTCCTCTAGTTAGTATGCTCTTAAAGTGCAAGGTCTGGAAAAAATTTAGGCGCAAACAGCGGCTCCAAAAGTACCTGAATTACCAAGTTATGGCAATTTTCGCAAGGTCACCCCAAACCCGCATTTTCTGAAAAAGTGCAAAGGGGGGACCAAGGGAAATTTTTCAAAAATCGCCCAAAAAGTAGACCTCGTTTGAAACGGCTAAAAGTACTCTGGCGCAAATGGCATTATCCTCCAATTAGTATTCACTTAAAGTGCAAAGACTGGAGATGATTTTGGCACTGACAACGGCTCCAAAAGTACCCGAATGGCCAAGTTATGGCAATATTCGCAAGGTCACGCAAAACCTGCATTTTCTGAAAAAGTGCAAAGAGGGGACGGAGGGAAATTTTTCAAAAATCGCCCAAAAAGTAGCCCTCGTTCCAAAATCGCTTAAAAAGTAGCCCTCGTTTTGAAAGGCCCAAAAGCACTCTCCAAGTCTTAGCAATTTTAAGAAGGTCACCCAAAACCCGCATTTTCTACAAAAAGAGCGGAGGGTGAGGCAAGGGAAATTTTTCAAAAATCGCCCAAAAACTAGCCCTCGCTTGAAAGGCCCAAAAGCACTCTCGCGCAAATTGCATTCTACCCTAATTAGTATGCACTTCTAGTGCAAATATTGGAGTAGATTTTGACGCAAAAAACGGCTCCAAAAGCGCCCGAATGGCCCAGTTATTGCAATTTTTGCAACGTCACCCTAAACCCGCATTTTCTAAAAAAGTGCAAAGGGGGGACAAAGGGAAATTTTTCAAAAATCGCCTAAAAAGTAGCCTCGCTTAAAAAGCCCAAAAAAACTCTAATTAGTAAGCCCAGAATAAGTTAAGTTAAGTCAAACTGTCGTTCTAATGGTAAGCACTATAGGAGTAGCAGAGAACGATGATTCTGAGGCGTGTAAAATAATTTTCCAAACTGGCCATCTTATAAGTCGTAATTTAGTTAAGTAAATATGTCACAGAAAGGTCTCCAAAATGTTGCTTACATGATACGCACAAACAGACTAGCGGAAAACGGTGAA
>BOPM01000589.1:74576-88339 GCA_022179025.1 Porites australiensis
TTAAAGGTGACGCTCTAAAGATAAGCATTATAAGAAAAGCTAAGAATGATTATTATAAGGCGTCTGACATTGTTTTGCAAATTGGCCGTCTTGTGGGCAGTAATAGGGTTCAGCAAGATCTTCACCGTAACAGCTCGAAAATGTGACTATGATGGAAAGCACCAAAAATCAAGGTCGAAACGAAGATTCAGAGACCTGGAAAATTTTTTCTCTAAATTGCAAATCTTTTGGTTCGTAACGGAGTTAAGCGACATTTTTACCGTAAGAGCTTAAAAGTGACGCTCTGATAATAACCATCATAAGACAAGCTATGAACGATTATTATGAGTCGTCTGACGGTGTTTTAAACATCTTTTGGGTAGTAATGCTGTTCAGCGAGAATTTCACACTAACAGCTCCAAAGTAATGCTTAGGCAATAAGCACCAAACAACTAAATGAAAAGGATAATTTGGAGGCGTTTGATAGAATTTTGCAAATCGGATATCTTTTGCGTCATAATGGGGTTAACTGACAATTTCACGGTAAGAGCTCCAAAGTGTCGTTGTGTTGGTAAGCACTACAGGAGGAGCAGAGAACGATGATTCTGAGGCGTGTGACATAATTTTCCAAACTGGCCATTTTATGAGACGTAATTTGGTTAAGAAAAAATTTCACAGCAAGGACTTTAAAACGTTACTTACATGATTCGCACAAACAGACTAGCGGAAAACGGTGAATAAAAGGCCTGCGATAGTGTTTTGCAAATTGGTCATATTTTGGGTCAGAATGGGTTTCGGCGTGAATTTAAAAAAAATAGCTCCAAAATGTCGCTCTAATGATCAGCAGCAAAACTCTTCCTGAAAACGATTATTTTAAAGCGTTTGACAGTACTTTGCAAATTGGTTCTGGTTTCCTTCCTAATGGGGTTGAACAAGAATTTTAAAAAAAGAGTTTCAAAATGTCCTTTTGATGAAAAGCACAAAAAAAAAACTAGGTGAATGCGGAGATTGAGAGGCGTGTGACAGTTATTTGCACATTGGTCATCTTTTTGGTCCTGACGGGGTTCAGCGACATTTTTACCGTAAGGGCTCCAAATTGACGCTCTCATGACAAGGAAGAAAAACAAGCTAAGAGGGATTATTATGAGGCGTCTTACTGTGTTTTGGAAATTGGCTATCTTTTGGGCAGTAATAGGGTTCAGCGAGAATTTTACCGTAAAAGCTCCAAAATGTAACTATCATGGAGAGAACCAAATGACTACATGAAAACGATGATTTAGAGGCGTGTGACAGAATTTTGAAAATCGGCAATCTTTTTGGTGGTAATGGCGTTAAGTGAATATTACACGGTAACAGGTTCAAAGTGTCTTTCCGATGGTAAGCACCATAAGTCTAGCTGAAAACGATGATTTACAGGCGTCTGACAGTGTTTTGGGGGTCAGCTATAACTTCACGATAAAAGCTCCAAAATGTGACTATGATGAAAAGCACCAAAAAACAAGGTCAAAACGAAGATTAAGAGACGTGTGAAATTTTTTTGGCAAATTGTGAATCTTTTGGTTCGTAACGAGGTTTAACGACATTTTTACCGTAAGAGCTTAAAAGTGACGCTTTGATGATAAGCATCTTAAGACAAGCTAAAAACGATTATTAGGAGGCGTTTGAGAGTGTGTTGCAAGTTGGTCATATTTTGGGCAGTAATGCGGTTAAGCGAGAATTTCACACTAACAGCTCGAAAGGGACGCTCCGACGAAAGGCGCTAAATTACTAAATGAAAACGATAATTAAGAGACGTGTGACAGAATTCTTCAAATCGGCCGTCTTTTGCGTCATAATAGGGTTAAGTGACAATTTCACGCTAAGAGCTCCAAGTGTCGTTCTGATGGTAAGCACTATATAGCTAGCAGAGAACGATGATTCTGAGGCGTGTGGCAATATTTTCCAAAATGGCCATCTTATTTGTCGTAAATTGGTTAAGTAAAAATTTCACAGTAAGGACTCCAAAAATGTTGCTTGCATGATACGCAAAAATAGACCAGAAGAAAACGGTGAATAAAAGGCTTCTGAGAGTGTGTTGCAAATTGGCCATATTTTGGACCACAATGGGGTTAGGGGCGAATTTTATAGGAAAAACTCTAAAATGTGGCTCTGATGATCATTAGCAAAAGACTTCCAGAAAACGATGATTTCAAGGCGTTTGATAGTATTTTGCAAATTGGTCATCGCTTCCTTCGTAATGGGGTTCAACAAGAATTTTAAAGTAAAACGTCCAAAATGTGGGTTTGATGAAAGGCACCAAAAAACTAAGTGAAAACGAAGATTGAGAGGCGTGTGAGAGTACTTTGCAAAATAGTCGTCTTCTTGGTCCTATCGGGGATTAGCGAGAATTTTACCGTACGGGCTCCAAATCGACGCTCTAATGTTAAGGAAGAAAAACAAGCTAAGAAAGATTGTTATGAGGCGTCTGACAGCGTCTTGCAAACTGGCTTTCTTGTGTGCAGTAATAGACTTCAGCGACAATTTCACCGTGAAAACTCCAAAATGTGACTATGATAGAAAGCACCAAAAAACAAGGTGAAAACGAAGATTTAGAGACGTGTAAAATTTTTTTCTTAAATTTCTTGACTTTTGGTTTGTAATGGGGTTTGGCGACATTTTTACCATAAGAGCTTAAAGGTGAAGCTCTAAAGATAAGCATTATAAGAAAAGCTAAGAATGATTATTATAAGGCGTCTGACATTGTTTTGCAAATTGGCCGTCTTGTGGGCAGTAATAGGGTTCAGCAAGATCTTCACCGTAACAGCTCGAAAATGTGACTATGATGGAAAGCACCAAAAAACAAGGTCGAAACGAAGATTCAGAGACCTGGAAAATTTTTTCTCTAAATTGCAAATCTTTTGGTTTGTAACGGAGTTAAGCGACATTTTTACCGTAAGAGCTTAAAAGTGACGCTCTGATAATATCCATCATAAGACAAGCTATGAACGATTATTATGAGTCGTCTGACGGTGTTTTAAACATCTTTTGGGCAGTAATGCTGTTCAGCGAGAGTTTCACACTAACAGCTCCAAAGTAATGCTTAGACGATAAGCACCTAATAACTAAATGAAAAGGATAATTTGGAGGCGTGTGATAGAATTTTGCAAATCGGATATCTTTTGCGTCATAATGGGGTTAACTGACAATTTCACGGTAAGAGCTCCAAAGTGTCGTTCTGATGGTAAGCACTACAGGAGTAGCAGAGAACGATGATTCTGAGGCGTGTGACATAATTTTCCAAACTGGCCATCTTATGAGTCGTAATTTGGTTAAGAAAAAATTTCACAGCAAGGACTTTAAAATGTTACTTACATGATTCGCACAAACAGACGAGCGGAAAGCGGTGAATAAAAGGCCTGTGATAGTGTTTTGCAAATTGGTCATATTTTGGGTCAGAATGGGTTTCGGCGTGAAGTTAAAAAAAATAGCTCCAAAATGTCGCTCTAATGATCAGCAGCAAAACTCTTCCTGAAAACGATTATTTTAAAGCGTTTGACAGTATTTTGCAAATTGGTCCTCGTTTCCTTCCTAATGGGGTTGAACAAGAATTTTAAAGTAAGAGTTCCAAAATGTCCTTTTGATGAAAAGCACAAAAAAAACTAGGTGAATGCAAAGATTGAGAGGCGTGTGACAGTACTTTGCACATTGGTCATCTTTTTGGTCCTGACGGGGTTTAGCGACATTTTTACCGTAAGGGCTCCAAATTGACGCTCTGATGATAAGGAAGAAAAACAAGCTAAGAAGGATTATTATGAGGCGTCTGACTGTGTTTTGGAAATTGGTTATCTTTTGGGCAGTAATAGGGTTCAGCGAGAATTTTACCGTAAAAGCTCCAAAATGTAACTATCATGGAGAGAACCAAATAACTACATGAAAACGATGATTTAGAGGCGTGTGACAGAATTTTGAAAATCCGCAATCTTTTTGGTGGTAATGGCGTTAAGTGAATATTTCACGGTAACAGCTTCAAAGTGTCGTTCTGATGGTAAGCACCATAAGTCTAGCTGAAAACGATGATTTACAGGACTCTGACAGTGTTTTGCAAATTGGCCATCTTGTTGTGGGCAGTGATAGGGGTCAGCTAGAACTTCACCGTAAAAGCCCACAAATGTGACTATGATGAAAAGCACCAAAAAACAACGTCAAAACGAAGATTAAGAGACGTGTGAAATTTTTTTTGCAAATTGCGAATCTTTTGGTTAGTAACGGGGTTTAACGACATTTTTACCGTAAGAGCTTAAAAGTGACGCTTTGATAATAAGCATCTTAAGACAAGCTAAAAACGATTATTAGGAGGCGTTTGACAGTGTTTTGCAAGTTGGTCATATTTTGGGCAGTAATGCGGTTCAGCGAGAATTTCACACTAACAGCTCGAAAGGGACGCTCCGACGAAAAGCGCTAAATTACTAAATGAAAACGAGAATTAAGAGGTGTGTGACAGAATTCTTTAAACCGGCCATCTTTTTCGTCATAATGGGGTTAAGTGACAATTTCACGGTAAGAGCTCCAAAGTCTCGTTCTGATGATAAGCACTATAGGAGTAGCAGTAAACGATGATTCTGAGGCGTGTGACAATATTTTAAAAACTAACCATGTTGTGAGTCGTTATTTGGTTAAATAAAAATTTCACAGTAAGGATTTCAAAATGTTGCGTACATGATATGCAAAAATAGACCAGCGGAAAACGGTGAATAAAAAGCCTGTGAGAGTGTTTTGCAAATTGGCCATATTTTGGGCCAGAATCGGGTCCGGCGGGTATTTTATAGTAAGAGCTCCAAAATGTCGCACTGATGATCAGCAGCAAAAGACTTGCTGGCAACGATGATTCCGGGGCGTTTGATAGTATTTTGTAAATTGGTCATCGTTTCCTTTGTAATGGGGGTTAACAAGAATTTTAAAGTAAGAGTTCCAAAATGTCGTTTTGATGAAATCCACCAAAAAACTAGGTGAATACGAATATTGAGTGGCGCTTGACAGTACTTGGCAAATTGGTCATCTTTTGGGTCCTAACGGGGTTCTGCGAGATTATTACCAAAAGGGCTCCAAATTGACGGTCTGATGATAAGCAAGAAAAACAAGCTAAGAAGGATGATTTTGAGGCGTCTGACAGTGTTTTCCAAATTGACAATGTTTGGGGCACTAATAGGGCTTAGCGAGAATTTCAACGTAAAAGCTCCAAAATGTAACTATGATGGAGAGCACCAAATAACTAGATGAAAGCGATGATTCAGAGGGGCTTGACAGAAGTTTGGAAATCTGCAATCTTCTTGGTCGTAATGGCATTAAGTGACAATTTCACGGTAACAGCTTCAAAGTGTCGTTCTAAAGGTAAGCACCATAAGGTTAGCTGATAACGATGATTCACAAACGTGTGTCAGTGTTTTACAAATTGGCCATCTTTTTGACCGCAATTAGTTTCAGCGAGAATCTTAACGTAAGAGCTGCAAAATGTCGTTCTGATGCAAAGCACCAAGAATTTAGGCAAAAACTAAGATTCATAGCAGTGTAGCAGTATTTTGCAAATTTAGCATCTTTTGTTTAGTAGTGGGGTTTAGCGAGATGTGTACCGTTCGAGCTCCAAAATGAAGCTCTGATGATAAGTACCATAAGACAAGCTAAAAAAGATTATTATGAGGCGTCTGACAGACTTTTGCAAATTGGTCATCTTTTGGGCAGTAGTGGGGATAAGCAACAATTTCACATTAAAAGCACCAAAATGTCGGCTTGACAATAAACAGCAATTAACTAGACAAAAATGATGATTTGGAGGCGTGTGACCAATTTTTTTCAAATTAGCAATCGTTTGGGTCGTAATGGGGTTTAGTAACAATTTCACGCTCAGAGCTTTAAAGTATGGTTCTGATGGCAGAGAGCGATAATTCTTCTGCGTGTGACAGTGTTTTTAAATTGGCCATCTTTAGGGTCATAATAGGGTTAAGTGATAGTTTCAAGGTAAGAGCTCCAATGCGTCGTTGTGATAGTAAGCAGCATAAGACTAGGAGAGAACGATAATTCTGAGGCGTGTGACAGTATTTTCCAAACCAGCCATCTTATGAGTCACAATTTTGTTAAGTAAGAATTTTACTGCAAGATCTCCAAAATATTGCTAACATGATACGTACCAAAAGACGAACAGAAAACGATGAATAAGATGCGTGTGACAGTGTTTTGCAAACTGGCCATCTTTTGGGCAGTAATAGGGTTAAGCGAGAATTTCACCGTAAAAGCTCCACAATGTGACTATGATGGAAAGCACCAAATAACTAGGTCAACACGAAGATTCAGAGACGCGTAAAAAATTTTTGCAAATTGCGCATCTTTTGGTTCGTAATGAAGTTTGGCGACATTTTTACCGTAAGAGCTTAAAAGTGACGCTCTGATTATAAGCATCATAAGACAAGCTAAGAGCGATTATTATGAGGCATCTGACAGTGTTTTGCAAATTGGTCATCTTTTGGACAGTAATGCAGTTCAGCGAGAATTTCACACTAACAACTCCAAAGTGTCGCTCAGACGGTAAGCGCCAAATAACTAAATGAAAACGATGATTTAGCAGCATGTGACGGAATTATGCAAATCGGCCATCTTTTGCGTCATAATTGGCTTAAGTGACAATTTCAGGGTAAGAGCTCAAAGTGTCGTTCTAATGGTAAGCACTCCAAAATGTTGCTTACATGATACGCACAAACAGACTAGCGGAAAACGGTGAATAAAGGGCTTGTGAGAGTGTTTTGCAAATTGGTCATATTTTGGGTCAGAATGCGGTTCCGCGTGAACTGAAAAATAATAGCTCCAAAATGTCGCCCTAATGATCAGCAGCAAAACACTTCCTGAAAACAATGATTCCGAGCCGTTTAAAAGTACTTTGCAAATTGGTCATCGTTTCCTTCGTAATAAGGTTCAACAAGAATTTTAAAGTAAGAGTTCCAAAATATCGGATTGATGAAAGGCATAAGAAAACCAAATGAATACGAAGATCACGAGGCGTGTGACAGTACTTTGCAATATGCTCATCTTTTTGGTCACAACGGGCATCAGCGAAATTTTTACAGTAAGGGCTCCAAATTGACGCTCTGATGATAAGCAAGAAAAAAAAGCTAAGAAGGATTATTTTAAAGCGTCGGACTCTGTTTTGGAAGTTGGTTATTTTTTAGGCATTAATAGGGTTCAGCGAAAATTTTACCGTAAAAGCTCCAAAATGTAACTATTATGGAAAGAACAAAATAACTAGATGAAAACGATGCTTTAGAGGCGTGTGACAGAACTTCGGAAATCTGCAATCTTTTTGGTTGTAATGGAGTTAAGTGACAATTTCACGGTAACAACTTCAAAGTGTCGTTCTGATGGTAGGGACCGTAAGTCTAGCTGAAAACGAGGATTAAGAGGCTTCTGACAGTTTTTTGCAAATTGGACATCTTGTGGGCAGTAATAGCGTTCAGCAGGAACTTCACCGTAAAAGCTCCAAAATGTGACTATGATGAAAAGTACCAAAAAGCAAGGTTAAAACGAAAATTCAGAGACATGTAAAATTATTTTTCCAAATCGCAAATCTTTTGGTTCGTTACGGGGTTTAGTTACATTTTTACCGTAAGAGCTTAAAAGTGAGGCTCTGATGATTAGCATCATACGACAAGCTAAGAACGATTATTATGAGGCGTCTGACAGTGTTTTGATCATCTTTTGGGTAGTAATGCTGGTTAGCGAGAATTTCAAAGAAACAGCTCCAAAGTGATGCTTAGACGATAAGCACCAAATAACTAAATAAAAACGATAATTTAGAGGCGTGCGACAGAATTTTGCAAATCGACCATCTTTTGCGTCATAATGCGGTTAAGTGACAATTTCACGGTAAGAACTCCAATTTCTCGTTCTGATGGTAAGCACTATAGGAGTAGCAGTGAACGATGATTCTGAGGCGTGTGAGAATACTTTAAAAACTAACCATGTTATGAGTCGTAAAATGTTGCGTACATGATATGCAAAAATAGACCAGCGGAAAACGGTGAATAAAAGGCCTGTGAGAGTGTTTTGCAAATTGGCCATATTTTGGGCCAGAATCGGGTCCGGCGGGAATTTTATACCAAGAGCTCCAAAATGTCGCACTGATGATCAGCAGCAAAATACTTGCTGGCAACGATGATTCCGGGGCGTTTTATAGTATTTTGCAAATTGGTCATGGTTTTCTTCGTAATGGGGTTTAACAAGATTTTTAAAGTAAGAGTTCCAAAATGTCGTTTTGTATGAAATGCACCAAAAAACTAGGTCAATACGAATATTGAGTGGCGCTTGACAGTACTTGGAAAATTGGTCATCTTTTGGGTCCTAACGGGGTTCTGCGAGCTTATTACCAAAAGGGCTCCAAATTGACGGTCTGATGATAAGCAAGAAAAACAAGGTAAGAAGGATTATTTTGAGGCGTCTGACAGTGTTTTCCAAATCGGCAATGTTTTGGGCACTAATAGGGTTTAGCGAGAATTTCAACGTAAAAGCTCCAAAATGTAACAATGATGGAGAGCACCAAATAACTAGATGAAAGCGATGATTCAGAGGCGTGTGACAGAATTTTGCAAATCTTCAATCTTCCTGGTCAAAATAGCGTTAACTGACAATTTCGCAATAAGTGCTTCAAAGTGTAGTTTTGATGGTAAGCACTATAGGAGTAGCAGTGAACGATGATTCTGAGCCTTGTGTCAATATTTTTCAAACTAGCCATCTTATGAGTGGTAATTTGGTTAGGTAAAAATTTCTCACTTTTCCACAATGTTGCTTACATGATACGCGTAAATAGACCAGCGGCAAACGGTGAATCAAAGGCCTGTGACAGTGTTTTGGAAATTGGCCATATTTTTGGCCACATTTGGGTTCGGCGCAAATTTCACAGTAAGAGTTCCAAAACGGCGCTCTGATGATATGTAGCAAAACACTTCCCGAAAACGATGATTCCAAGGCGTTCGACATTATTTTGCAAATTGGTCATTGTTTACTTTGTAATGGGGTTAAACAAAAATTTGGTTTGATGAAACGAACAGAAGAACTAGGTGAATTCGAAGATTGAAAGGCGTGTGACAGTACCTTGCATATTGGTCATCTTTTTGGTCCTAACGTGGATCAGAGAGATTTTTACCTTAAGAGCTTAAAAGTGACGCACTGATAATAACCATCATAGGACAAGCTATGAACGATTATTATGAGTCGTCTGACGATGTTTTAAACATCTTTTAAGTAGTAATGCTGTTCAGCGAGAATTTCACACTACCAGCTCCAAAGTAATGCTTAGACGATAAGCACCAAATAACTAAATAAAAAGGATAATTCGGAGGCGTGTGATAGAATTTTGCAAATCGGGTATCTTTTGCGTCATAATGGGGTTAACTGACAATTTCACGGTAAGAGCTCCAAAGTGTCGTTCTGATGTTAAGCACTACAGGTGTAGCAAAGAACGATGATTCTGAGGCGTGTGACATAATTTTCCAAACTGGCCATGTTATGACTCGTAATTTGGTTAAGAAAAAAATTTCACAGCGAGCACTTTAAAATGTTACGTACATGATTCGCACAAACAGACGAGCGGAAAGCGGTGAATAAAAAGCCTGTGATAGTGTTTTGCAAATTGGTCATATTTTAAGTCAGATTGGGTTTCGAAGTAAATTTTCAAAAAATAGCTCGAAAATGTCGCTCTAATGATCCGCAGCAAAACTCTTCGTGAAAACGATTATTTTAAAGCGTTTGACAGTATTTTGGAAATTGGTCCTGGTTTCCTTCCTTATGGGGTTGAACAAGAATTTTAAAGTAAGAGTTCCAAAATGTCCTTTTGCTGAAAATCAGAAAAAAAACTAGGTGAATGCGAAGATTAAGAGGCGTGTGACAGTACTTTGCACATTGGTCATCTTTTTGGCCCGGACAGAGATCAGCGAAATTTTTTCTGTAAAGGCTGCAAATGGACGCTCTGATGATAAGCAAGAAAAACAAGCTCAGAAGGGTTATTATCAGGCGTCTTACTGTGTTTTGGAAATTGCTTATCTTTTGGGCAGTAATAAGGTTCAGCGAGAATTTTACCGTAAAAGCTTCAAAATGTAACTATCATGGAGAGAACCAAATAACTACATGAAAACGATGATTTAGAGGCGTGTGACAGAATTTTGAATATTTGCAATCTTTTTGGTGGTGATATAGTTAAGTGACAATTTCACGGTAACAGCTTCAAAGTGTCGTTCAGATGGTAAGCACCATAAGTCTAGCTGAAAACGATGATTCACAGGCGTCTGACAGTGTTTTGCAAATTGGCCATCTTGTGGGCAGTAATAGGGGTCAGCTAGAACTTCACCGTAAAAGCTCCAAAATGTGACTATGATGAAAAGCACCAAAAAACAAGGTCAAAACGAAGATTAAGAGACGTGTGAAATTTTTCTTGCAAATTGCGAATCTTTTGGTTCGTAACGGGGTTTAACGACATTTTTACCGTAAGAGCTTAAAAGTGACGCTTTGATGATAAGCATCTTAAGACAAGCTAAAAACGATTATTAGGAGGCGTTTGACAGTGTTTTGCAAGTTGGTCATATTTTGGGCAGTAATGCGGTTCAGCGAGAATTTCACACTAACAGCTCGAAAGGGACGCTCCAAAGAAAAGCGCTAAATTACTAAATGAAAACGAGAATTAAGAGGCGAGTGACAGAATTCTTTAAATCGGCCATCTTTTGCGTCATAATGGGGTTAAGTGACAATTTCACGGTAAGAGCTCTAAAGTGTCGCGCTGATGGTAAGCACTATGTAGAAAGCAGAGAACGATGATTCTGAGGCGTGTGGCAATATTTTTCAAACTGGTCATCTTATGAGTCGTAAATTGGTTAAGTAAAAATTACACAGTAAGGAATCCAAAAATGTTGCTTGCATGGTACGCAAAAATAGACCAGAAGAAAACGGTGAATAAAAGGCTTGTGAGAGTGTGTTGCAAATTGGCCATATTTTGGACAACAATCGGGTTAGGGGCGAATTTTATAGGAAAAACTCTAAAATGTGGCTCTGATGATCATTAGCAAAAGACTTCTAGAAAACGATGATTTCAAGGCGTTTGATAGTATTTTGCAAATTGGTCATCGCTTTCTTCGTAATGTGGTTTAACAAGAATTTTAAAGTAAAACGTCTAAAATGTGGGTTTGATAAGAGGCACCAAAAAACTAAGTGAAAACGAAGATTAAGATGCGTGTGAGAGTACTTTGCAAATTAGTCATCTTCTTTGTCCTATCGGGAATTAGCGAGATTTTTACCGTAAGGGCTCCAAATTGACGCTCTCATGACAAGCAAGAAAAACAGGCTAAGAAACATTATTGTGAGACGTGTGACAGTGTTTTGGAAATTGGTTATCTTTTGGGCAGTAATGAGGTTCAGCGAGAATCTCGTACTAACAGCTTCAAAGTGGCGCTCTGACGATAAGCACTAATTAACTAAATGAAAACGATGATTAAAGGGCGTGTGACAGAATTTTGCAAATCGGCCATCTCAGTTGCATTATAATGGGGTTAAGTAACAATTTCACGGTAAGAGCTCCAAAGTCTCGTTGTGATTGTAAGCACTATTGGAGTAGCAGTGAACGATGATTCTGAGGCGTGTGACAATATTTTAAAAACTAACCATGTTATGAGTTGTAATTTGGTTAAATAAAAATTTCGCAGTAATGACTTTAAAATGTTGCGTACATGATATGCAAAAATAGACCAGCGGAAAACGGTAAGTATAAGGCCTGTGAGAGTGTCTTGCAAATTGGATATATTTTGGGCCAGAATCGGGTCCGGCGGGAATTTTATAGTAAGAGCTCCAAAATGTCGCGCTGATGATCAGCAGCAAAATACTTGCTGGCAACGATGATTCCGGGGCGTTTGATAGTATTTTGCAAATTGGTCATCGTTTTCTTCGTAATGGGGTTTAACAAGAATTTTAAAGTAAGAGTTCCAAAATGTCGTTTTGATGAAATCCACTAGAAAACTAGGTGAATACGAATATTGAGTGGCGCTTGACAGTACTTGGCAAATTGGTCATCTTTTGGGTCCTAACGGGGTTCTGCGAGCTTATTACCAAAAGGGCTCCAAATTGACGGTCTGATGATAAGCAAGAAAAACAAGCTAAGAAAGATTATTTTGAGGCGTCTAACAGTGTTTTCCAAATCGGCAATGTTTTGGGCACTAATAGGGTTTAGCGCGAATTTCAACGTAAAAGCTCCAAAATGTAACTATGATGGAGAGCACCAAGTAACTAGATGAAAGCGATGATTCAGAGGCGTGTGACAGAATTTTGGAAATCTGTAATCTGCTTGGTCGAAATAACGTTAAGTGACAATTTCGCAATAAGTGCTTTAAAGTGTCGTTTTGATGGTAAGCACTATAGGAGTAGCAGTGAACGATGATTCTGAGCCGTGTGACAATATTTTTCAAACTAGCCATCTTATGAGTCGTAATTTGGTTACGTAAAAATTTCTCAGTAAAGACTCCAGAATGGTCGTTCCATGATACGCACAAATAGAGCAGCAGAAAACGGTGAATAAAAGGCCTGTGACAGTGTTTTGGAAATTGGCCATCTTTTGAGCGGTAATAGGGTTCAGCAAGAATTTCACCGTACAAGCTCCATAATCTGTTTATTATGGAAAGCACAAAAAACAAGGTCAAAACGAAGTTTCAGAGGCGTGTAAAAATTTCTTGCAACTTTCGAATCTTTTAGTTCTTAATCGGGTTTATTAAATTTTTTACCGTAAGAGCTTAAAAGTGAGGCTCTGATGATAAGCATGATAAGACAAGCTAAGAGCGATTATTATGAGGCGTCTGACATTGTTTTTCAAATTGGTCATTTTTTGGGCAGTAATGCTGTTCAGCGAGAATTTCACAATAACAGCTCCATAGTGTCGCTTAGACGATAAGCACCATATAACTAAATGAAAGCGCTGATTTAGAGGCGTGTGTCAGAATTTTGCAAATCGGCCATCTTTTGCGTCATAATTGGGTTAAGAGACAATTTTACGATAAGAGCTTTAAAGTGTCGTGCTGATGGTAAGTACCATAAGTCTAGCTGAAAACGTTGATTCACAGGCGCGTGTCAGTGTTTTATTAACTGGCCATCTTTTGGATCGCAATAAGGTTCAGCGAGAGTCTTAACGTAAGAGCGGCACATTGTCGTTCTGATCCAAAGCACCAAAAATCTAGGTAAAAACGAAGATTAAGAGACGTGCAGCATGCAGTGTTTTGCAAATTGCGCATCTTTTGATTTGTAAAGGGGTTTAGGAACATTTTTAAAGTAAGAGCTTCAAAAAGACGCTGTGATGATAAGGATTATTATAAGAGAAGCTAACAACGATTATTATAAGGCGTCTAACATTTTTTTGTAAATTGGTCATCTTTTGCGCAGCAATGCAGTTTAGCGAGAATTTCACACTAACAGTTCCAAAGTGACTCTCAGACGATAAGCACCAAATAACTAAATAAAAACGATGATTTAGAGGCGTGTGACAGAAGTTTGCAAAACGGCCATCTTTTGCGCCATAATGGGGTAAAGTGACAATTTCAAGGTAAGAGCTCCAAAGTGTCGTTCTGATGGTAAGCACTATAGCAGTTAGCAGAGAACGATAATTCTAAGGTGTGTGACAGTATTTTCTGAACTGGTATTTTTATGAGTCGAAATTTGGTTAAGTAAAAATTTCAGAGTAACAACTCCAAATTGTTGTTTACATAATACACACGAATAGACCAGCGGAAAACGGTGCA
>BOPM01000589.1:88349-100795 GCA_022179025.1 Porites australiensis
CCCTCTGATAGTAAGCACTACAGGAGTAGCAGAGAACGATGATTCTGAGGCGTGTGACATAATTTTCCAAACTGGCCATCTTATGAGTCGTAATTTGGTTAAGAAAAAATTTCACAGCAAGCACTTTAAAATGTTACTTACATGATTCGCACAAACAGTTGAGCGGAAAGCGGTGAATAAAAGGCCTGTGATAGTGTTTTGCAAATTGGTCATATTTTGGGTCATAATGGGTTTCGGCGTGAATTTAAAAAAAAATAGCTCCAAAATGTCGCTTTAATGATCCGCAGCAAAACTCTTCCTGAAAACGATTATTTTAAAGCGTTTGACAGTATTTTGCAAATTGGTCCTCGTTTTCTTCCTAATGGCGTTCAACAAGAAAGTAAGTGTTCCAAAATGTCCTTTTGATGAAAAGCACAAAAAAACTAGGTGAATGCAAGGATTGAGAGGCGTGTGACAGTACTTTGCACATTGGTTATGTTTTTGGTCCTGACGGGGTTTAGCGACATTTTTACCGTAAGGGCTTTAAATTGACGCTCTGATGATAAGCAAGAAAAACAAGCTAAGAAGAATTATTATCAGGCGTCTGACTGTGTTTTGGAAATTGGTTATCTTTTGGGCAGTAATAAGGTTCAGCGAGAATTTTACCGTAAAAGCTCCAAAATGTAAGTATCACGGAGAGAACCAAATAACTACATGAAAACGATGATTTAGAGGCGTGTGAAAGAATTTTGAAAATCTGCAATATTTTTGGTGGTAATGGCGTTAAGTGAATATTTCACGGTAACAGTTTCAAAGTGTCGTTCTGATGGTAAGCACCATACGTCTAGCTGAAAACGATGATTCACAGGCGCCTGATAGTGTTTTGCAAATTGGCAATCTTGTCGGCAGTAATAGGGGTCAAAGCTTCAAAAAGTGACTATGATGGAAAGCACCAAACAACAAGGTCAAAACGTAAATTCAGACACGTGCGAAATGTTTGTTGCAAATTGCGAATCTTTTAGTTCGTAACGGGGTTTAACGACATTTTTACATTAAGAGCTTAAAAGTGACGCTCTGATAATAAGCATCATAAGACAAGCTAAAAACGATTATTAGGAGGCGTTTGACAGTGCTTTGCAAGTTGGTTATATTTTGGGCAGTAATGCGGTTCAGCGAGAATTTCACACTAACTAGCTCGAAAGGGGCGCTCCGACGAAAAGCGCTAAATTACTAAATGAAAACGATTTTTAAGAGACGTGTGACAGAAAACTTCAAATCGGCCATATTTTGCGTCATAATGGGAATAAGTGACAATTTCACGGTAAGAGCTCCAAAGTCTCGTTCCAATGGTAGGCACTATGGGAGTAGCAGTGAACGATGACTCTGAGGCGTGTGACAATATTTTAAAAACTAACCATGTTATGAGTCGTAATTTGTTTAAATAAAAATTTTACAGTAAGGACTTTAAAATGTTGCGTACATGATATGCAAAAATAGACAAGCGGAAAACGGTGAATAAAAGGCCTGTGAGAGTGTCTTGCAAATTGGCCATATTTTGGGCCACAATCGGGTCCGGCGGGAATTTTATGGTAAGAGCTTTAAAATGTCGCACTGATGATCAGCAGCAAAACACTTGCTGGCAACGATGATTCCGGGGCGTTTGATAGTATGTTGCAAATTGGTCATCATTTCCTTCGTAATGAGGTTTAACAAGAATTTTAAAGTAAGAGTTCCAAAATGTCGTTTTTATGAAATCCACTAAAAAACTAGGTGAATACGAATATTGAGTGGCGCTTGACAGTACTTGGCAAATTTGTCATCTTTTGGGTCCTAACGGGGTTCTGCGAGATTATTACCAAAAGGGCTCCAAATTGACGGTCTGATGATAAGCAAGAAAAACATGCTAAGAAGGATTATTTTGAGGCGTCTGACAGTGTTTTCCAAATTGGCAATGTTTTGGGCACTTATAAGGTTTAGCGAGAATTTCAACGTAAAAGCTCCAAAATGTAACTATGATAGAGAGCACCAAATAACTAGATGAAAGCGATGATTCAGAGGCGTGTGACAGAAGTTTGGAAATCTGCAATCTTCTTGATCGTAATGGCATTCAGTGACAATTTCACGGTAACAGCTTGAAAATGTCGTTCTCAAGGTAAGCACCATAAGGTTAGCTGATAACGATTATTCACAAACGTGTGTCAGTGTTTTACAAATTGGCCATCTTTTTGACCGCAATTAGGTTCAGCGAGAATCTTAACGTAAGAGCTGCAAAATGTCGTTCTGATGCAAAGCACCAAGAATCTAGACAAAAACAAAGATTCATAAAAGTGTAGCAGTATTTTGCAAATTTAGCATGTTTTGTTTAGTAGTGGGGTTTAGCGAGATGTGTACCGTACGAGCTCCAAAATGAAGCTCTGATGATAAGTACCATAAGACAAGCTAAAAAANNAACAAGAATTTTAAAGTAAGAGTTCCAAAATATCGGATTGATGAAAGGCATAAGAAAACCAAATGAATACGAAGATCACGAGGCGTGTGACAGTACTTTGCAATATGGTCATCTTTTTGGTCACAACGGGCATCAGCGAAATTTTTACCGTAAGGACTCCAAATTGACGCTCTGATGTTAAGCAAGAAAAACAAGCTAAGAAGAATTATTTTGAAGCGTCGGACTCTGTTTTGGAAATTAGTTATTTTTTAGGCAGTAATAGGGTTCAGCGAGAATTTTACCGTAAAAACTCCAGAATGTAACTATTATGGAAAGAACAAAATAACTAGATGAAAGCGATGCTTTAGAGGCGTGTGACAGAATTTCGGAAATCTGCAATCTTTTTGGTTGTAATGGCGTTAAGTGACAATTTCACGGTAACAACTTCAAAGTGTCGTTCTGATGGTAGGCACCGTAAGTCTAGCAGAAAACGAGGATCAAGAGGCTTCTGACAGTTTTTTGCAAATTGGACATCTTGTGGGCAGTAATAGCGTTAAGCAGGAACTTCACCGTAAAAGCTCCAAAATGTGACTATGATGAAAAGGACCAAAAAGCAAGGTCAAAACAAAAATTCAGAGACGTGTAAAATTATTTTTCCAAATTGCAAATCTTTTGGTTCGTTACGGGGTTTAGTTACATTTTTACCGTAAGAGCTTAAAAGTGACGCTCTGATGATTAGCATCATACGACAAGCTAAGAACGATTGTTATGAGGCGTCTGACAATGTTTTGATCATCTTTTGGGTAGTAATGCTGTTTAGCGAGAATTTCAAAGAAACAGCTCTAAAGTGATGCGTAGACGATAAGCACTCATTAACTAAATAAAAAGAATAATTTAGAGGCGTGCGACAGAATTTTGCAAATCGACCATCTTTTGCCTCATAATGGGGCTAAGTGACAATTTCACGGTAAGAGCTTCAAAGTCTCGTTCTGATGGTAACCACTATAGGAGTAGCAGTGAACGATGATTCTGAGGCGTGTGACAATATTTTAAAAACTAACCATGTTATGAGTCGTAATTTGGTTAAATAAAAATTTCACAGTAAGGACTTTAAAAATTGGGTACATGATATGCAAAAAAAAACCAGCGGAAAACGGTGAATAAAAGGCCTGTGAGAGTGTTTTGCAAATTGGCCATATTTTGGGCGAGAATCGGGTCCGGCGGGAATTTTATAGTAAGAGTTCCAAAATGTCGCACTGATGATCAGCAGCAAAACACTTGCTGGCAACGATGATTCCGGGGCGTTTGATAGTATTTTGCAAATTGGTCATCGTTTCCTTCGTAATGGGCTTTAACAAGATTTTTCAAAGTAAGAGTTCCAAAATGTCGTTTTGATGAAATCCACTAAAAAACTAGGTCAATACGAATATTGAGTGGCTCTTGACAGTACTTGGCAAATTTGTCATCTTTTGGGTCCTAACGGGGTTCTGCGATATTATTACCAAAAGGGCTCCAAATTGACGGTCTGATGATAAGCAAGAAAAACAAGCTAAGAAGAATTATTTTGAGGCGTCTGACAGTGTTTTCCAAATTGGCAATGTTTTGGGCCCTAATAAGGTTTAGCGAGAATTTCAACGTAAAAGCTCCAAAATGTAACTATGATGGAGAGCACCAAATAACTAGATGAAAGCGATGATTCAGAGGCGTAAGACAGAATTTTCGAAATCTACAATCTTCTTGGTCAAAATAGCGTTAACTGACAATTTCGCAATAAGTGCTTCAAAGTGTCGTTTTGATAGTAAACACTATAGGAATGGCAGTGAACGATGATTCTGAGCCTTGTGTCAATATTTTTCAAACTAGCCATCTTATGAGTCGTAATTTGGATACGTAAAAATTTCTCAGTAAAGAATCCAGAATGTTGGTTACATGAGACGCGCAAATAGACCAGCGGCAAACGGTAAACAAAAGGCCTGTGACAGTGTTTTGGAAATTGGCCATACTTTTGGCCACATTGGTGTTCGGCGCAAATTTTACAGTAAGAGTTCCAAAACGGCGCTCTGATGATATGCAGCAAAACACTTCCTGAAAACGATGATTCCAAGGCGTTCGACAGTATTTTGCAAATTGGTCATTGTTTTCTTTGTAACGGGGTTAAACAAAAATTTTAAAGTAAGAGTTCTAAAATGTTGGTTTGATGAAACGAACAGAAGAACTAGGTGAATTCGAAGATTGAAAGGCGTGTGACAGTACCTTGCTTATTAGTCATCTTTTTGGTCCTAACGTGGATCAGAGAGATTTTTGCCGTAAGGGCAGCAAATGGACGCTCTAATGATAAGGAAGAAAAACAAGCTAAGAAAGATTATTATGAGGCGTCTGACGGCGTCTTGCAAACTGGCTTTCTTGTGGGCGGTAATAGGCTTTAGCGACAATTTCACCGTGAAAACTCCGAAATGTGACTATGATAGTATGCACCAAAAAACAAGGTGAAAACGAAGATTTAGAGACGTGTAAAATTTTTTTCTTAAATTTCTTGACTTTTGGTTTGTAATGGGGTTTGGCGACATTTCTATCATAAGAGCTTAAAGGTCACGCTCTAAAGATAAGCATTATAAGAAAAGCTAAGAATGATTATTATAAGGCGTCTGACATTGTTTTGCAAATTGGCCGTCTTGTTGGCAGTAATAGAGTTCAGCAAGATCTTCACCGTAACAGCTCGAAAACGTGACTATGATAGAAAGCACCAAAAATCAAGGTCGAAACGAACATTCAGAGACCTAGAAAATTTTTTCTCTAAATTACAAATCTTTTGGTTCGTAACGGAGTGAAGCGACATTTTTACCGTAAGAGCTTAAAAGTGACGCTCTGATAATAACCATCATAAGACAAGCTATGGACGATTATTGTCAGTCGTCTGACGGTGTGTTAAACATCTTTTGGGTAGTAATGCTTTTTAACGAGAATTTCACACTAACAGCTCAAAAATAATGCTTAGACGATAAGCACCAAATAACTATATGAAAAGGAAAATTTGGAGGCGTGTGATAGAATTTTGCAAATAGGAAATCTTTTGCGTCATAATGGGGTTAACTGACAATTTCACGGTAAGAGCTCCAAAGTTTCGTTGTGATGGTAAGCACTACAGGAGTAGCAGAAAACGATGATTCTGAGGCGTGTGACATAATTTTCCAAACTGGCCATCTTATGAGTCGTAATTTGGTTAAGAAAAAAATTTCACAGCAAGGACTTTAAAATGTTACTTACATGATTCGCACAAACAGACGAGCGGAAAGCGGTGAATAAAAGGCCTGTGATAGTGTTTTGCAAATTGGTCATATTTTGGGTCAGAATGGTTTTCGGCGTGAATTTAAAAAAAATAGCTCCAAAATGTCGCTCTAATGATCAGCAGCAAAACTCTTCCTGAAAACGATTATTTTAAAGCGTTTGACAGTATTTTGCAAATTAGTCATTGTTTCCTTCCTAATGGGGTTCAACAAGAATTTTAAAGTAAGAGTTCCAAAATGTCCTTTTGATGAAAAGCAAAAAAAAACTAGGTGAATGCGAAGATTGAGAGGCGTGTGACAGTACTTTGCACATTTCTCGTCCTTTTGGTCCTAACGGGGTTCAGCGAAATTTTTGCCGTAAGGGCTCCAAATTGACGCTTGGATCATAAGGAAGAAAAACAAGCTAAGAAGGATTATTACGAGGCGTCTAACTGTGTTTTGGAAATTCTTTATGTTTTGGGCAGTAATAGGGTTTAGCGGAAATGTTACCGTAAAAGCTCCAAAATGTAACTGTCATGGAGAGAACCAAATAACTACATGAAAACGATGATTTAGAGCCGTGTGACAGAATTTTAAAAATCCGCAATCGTTTTGGTCGTAATGGCGTTAAGTGACAATTTCACGGTAACAGCTTCAAAGTGTCGTTCTGATGGTAAGCACTATAAGTCCAGCTGAAAACGATGATTCACAGGCGTCTGACAGTGTTTTGCAAATTGGCCATCTTGTGGGCAGTAATAGGCGTTAGCTAGAACTTAACCATGAAAACTCCAAAATGTGACTATGATAAAAAGCACCAAAAAACCAGGTCAAAACGAAGATTAAGAGACGTGTGTAATTATTTTTGCTAATTTTGAATCTTTTGGTTCGAAACGGGGTTTAACGACCTTTTTACCGTAAGAGCTTAAAAGTGACGCTTTGATGATAAGCATCTTAAGACAAGCTAAAAACGATTATTAGAAGGCGTTTGACAGTGTTTTGTAAGTTGGTCATATTTTGGGCAGTAATGCGGTTTAGCGAGAATTTCACACTAACAGCTCGAAAGGGACGCTCCGACGAAAAGCGCTAAATTACTAAATAAAAACGATAATTAAGAGGCGTGTGACAGAATTCTTCAAATCGGCCATCTTTTGCGTCATAATGGGGTTAAGTGAAAATTTCACGGTAAGAGCTCTAAAGTGTCGTTCTTATGGTAAGCACTATATAGAAAGCAGACTTCCAGAAAACGATGATTTTACGGCGTTTGATAGTATTTTGCAAATTGGTCATCGCTTTCTTCGTAATGGAGTTCAACAAGAATTTTAAAGTAAAACGTCCAAAATGTGGGTTTGATAAAAGGCACCAAAAAACTAGTTGAAAACGAAGATTGAGAGGCGTGTGAGAGTACTTTGCAAATTAGTCATCTTCTTGGTCCTATCGGGGATTAGCGAGGTTTTTACCGTAAGGGCTCCAAATTGACGCTCTGATGACAAGCAAGAAAAACAAGGTAAGAAAGATTTTTGTGAGACGTCTGACAGTGTTTAGGAAATTGGTTATCTTTTGGGCAGTAATAGGGTTCAGCGAAAATTTCACCCTAAAAGCTCTAAAATGTGACTATAATGTAGACCACCAAATAACGAGATGAAAACGATGATTTAGAGGCGTGTGTCAGAATTTTGCAAATCGGCCATCTTTTGCGTCATAATTGGGTTAAGAGACAATTTTACGATAAGAGCTTTAAAGTGTCGTGCTGATGGTAAGTACCATAAGTCTAGCTGAAAACGTTGATTCACAGCCGAGTGTCAGTGTTTTATTAACTGGCCATCTTTTGAATCGCAATGAGGTTCAGCCAGAGTCTTAACGTAAGAGCGGCACATTGTCGTTCTGATGCAAAGCACCAAAAATCTAGGTAAAAACGAAGATTAAGAGACGTGCAGCATGCAGTGTTTTGCAAATTGCGCATCTTTTGGTTTGTAATGCGGTTTAGGAACATTTTTAAAGTAAGAGCTTTAAAGTGACGCTGTGATAATAAGGATTATTATAAGAGAAGATAACATCGATTACTATAAGGCGTCTAACATTTTTTTGTAAATTGGTCATCTTTTGCGCAGCAATGCGGTTTAGCGAGAATTTCACACTAACAGCTCCAAAGTGACTCTCAGACGATAAGCATCAAATAACTAAATCAAAACGATGATTTAGAGACGTGTGACAGAATTTTGCAAAACGGCCATCTTTTGCGCCATAATAAGGTAAAGTGACAATTTCAAGGTAAGAGAGGCAAAGTGTCGTTCTGATGGTAAGCACTATAGCAGTTAGCAGAGAACGATAATTCTAAGGTGTGTGACAGTATTTTCTGAACTGGTATTTTTATGAGTCGAAATTTGGTTAAGTAAAAATTTCAGAGTAAGAACTCCAAATTGTTGTTTACATAATACCCACGAATAGACCAGCGGAAAACGGTGAACAAAAGGCCTGTGACAGTGTTATGCAAATTAGCCATATTTTGGGCCAGAATGGGATTCGGCGCGAGTTTTATATTAAGAAATGCAAAAATTCGCTCTGATTATGAGCAGCACAACACTTGCTGAAGACTATGTTCCAAGGCGTTTGACAGTATTTTGCAAATTCGTCATCGTTTTCTTCGTAATGAGGTTTAACAAGAATTTTAAAGTAAGAGGTCCAAAATGTGGGTTTGATAAAAGGCACCAAAAAACTAGGTAAAAACGAAGACTGAGAGGCGTGTGAGAGTACTTCGCAAATTGGTCATCTTTTTGGTGCTAACGGGGATCAGCGAGATTTTTACCGTAAGGGCTCCAAATCGACGCTCTAATGATAAGGAAGAAAAACAAGCTAAGAAGGATTATTATGAGGCGTCTGAGACCGTGTTGCAAACTGGCTTTCTTGTGGGCAGTAATACGCTTCAGCGACAATTTCACCGTAAAAACTCCCCAAAGTGACTATGATACAAAAGAACCGAAAAACAAGGTAAAAACGAAGATTTAGAGACGTGCAAATGTTTTTCTTAAATTTCTTGACTTTTGGTGTGTAATGGGGTTTGGCGACATTTCTACCATAAGAGCTTAAAAGTGACGCTCTAAAGATAAGCATTATAAGAAAAGCTAAGAATTATTATTATAAGGCGTCTGACATTGTTTTGCAAATTGGCCGTCTTGTGGGCAGTAATAGAGTTCAGCAAGATCTTCACCGTAACAGCTCGAAAATGTGACTATGATAGAAAGCACCAAAAAACAAGGTCGAAACGAAGATTCAGAGACCTGGAAAATTTTTTCTCGAAATTGCAAATCTTTTGGTTCGTAACGGAGTTAAGCGACATTTTTACGGTAAAAACTTAAAAGTGACGCTCTGATAATAACCATCATAAGACAAGCTATAAACGATTATTATGAGTCGTCTGACGGTGTTTTAAACATCTTTTGGGTAGTAATGCTGTTCAGCGAGAATTTCACACTACCAGCTCCAAAGTAATGCTTAGACGATAAGCACCAAATAACTAAATGAAAAGGATAATTCTGAGGCGTGTGATAGAATTTTGCAAATCGGGTATCTTTTTCGTCATAATGGGGTTAACTGACAATTTCACGGTAAGAACTCCAAAGTGTCGTTCTGGTGGTAAGCACTACAGGAGTAGCAGAGAACGATGATTCTGAGGCGTGTGACAATATTTTCGAATCTGGCCATCTTATGAGTCGTAATTTGTTAGGTAAAAATTTCTCAGTAAGGACTTCAAAATGTTGCTTACGTTTTACGCACAAATAGACAAGGGGGAAAACGGTAAGTAAAAGGTCTTGGACAGTGTTTTACAAAGTGGGCATATTTTGGTCCACAATGGGGTTTAGCGCAAATTTCATAGTAAGAGCTCCAAAATGTCGCACTGATGATCATCAGCAAAATACTTCCTGAAAACGATTATTTTGAGGCGTTTGACAGTATTTTGCAAATTGCTCATCGCTTCCTTCGTAATGGGGTTCAACAAGAATTTTAAAGTAGCAGTTCCAAAATGTCCTTTTAATAAAAAGCATCAAAAACCTAGGTGAATGCGAAGATTAAGAGGCGTGTGACAGTACTTTGCACATTGCTCATCCTTTTAGTCCTAACGGGTTTCAGCGAAATTTTTGCCGTAAGGGCTCCAAATTGACGCTCTGATGATAAGCAAGAAAAACAAGCTAAGAAGGATTATTTTAAAGCGTCTGACTGTGTTTTGGAAATTGGTTATCTTTTGGGCAGTAATAAGGTTCAGCGAGAATTTTACCGTAAAAGCTCCAAAATGTAACTATCATGGAGAGAACCAAATAACTACATGAAAACGATGATTTAGAGGCTTCTGACAGTTTTTTGCAAATTGGACATCTTGTGGGCATTGATAGCGTTCAGCAGGAACTTCACCGTAAAAGCTCCAAAATGTGACTATGATGAAAAGCACCATAAAGGAAGGTCAAAACGAAAATTTAGAGACGTGTAAAATTATATTTCAAAATTGCAAATCTTTTGGTTCGTTACGGGGTTTAGTTACATTTTTACCGTAAGAGCTTAAAAGTGAGGCTCTGATGATTAGCATCATACGACAAGCTAAGAACGTTTATTATGAGGCGTCTGACAGTGTTTTGATCATCTTTTGGGTAGTAATGCTGTTTAGCGAGAATTTCAAAGAAACAGCTCCAAAGTGATGCTTAGACGATAAGCACCAAATAACTAAATAAAAACGATAATTTAGAGGCGTGCGACAGAATTTTGCAAATCGACCATCTTTTGCGTCATAATGCGGTTAAGTGACAATTTCACGGTAAGAGCTCCAAAGTGTCGTTCTGATGGTAAGCACTATAGGAGTAGCAGTGAACGATGATTCTGAGGCGTGTGACAATATTTTAAAAACTAACCATGTTATGAGTCGTAATTTGGTTAAATAAAAATTTCACAGTAAGGACTTTAAAATGTTGCGTACATGATATGCAAAAATAGACCAGCGGAAAACGGTAAGCATAATGCCTGTGAGAGCATTTTGCAAATTGGCCATATTTCGGGCCAGAATCGGGTCCGGCGGGAATTTTATAGTAAGAGCTCCAAAATGTGGCACTGATGATCAGCAGCAAAACACTTGCTGGCAACGATGATTCCGGGGCGTTTGATAGTATTTTGCAAATTGGTCATCGTTTCCTTCGTAATGGGGTTGAACAAGATTTTTAAAGTAAGAGTTCCAAAATGTCGTTTTGATGAAATCCACCAAAAAACTAGGTCAATACGAATATTGAGTGGCACTTGACAGTACTTGGCAAATTGGTCATCTTTTGGTTCCTAACGGGGTTCTGCGAGATTATTACCAAAAGGGCTCCAAATTGACGGTCTGATGATAAGCAAGAAAAACAAGCTAAGAATGACTATTTTGAGGCGTCTGACAGTGTTTTCCAAATTGGCAATGTTTTGGGCACTAATAAGGTTTAGCGAGAATTTCAACGTAAAAGCTCCAAAATGTAACTATGATGTAAGGCACCAAATAACTAGATGAAAGCGATGATTCAGAGGCGCGTGACAGAATTTTCGAAATCTGCAATCTTCTTGGTCGAAATAGGGTTAACTGACAATTTCGCAATAAGTGCTTCAAAGTGTCGTTTTGATGGTAAGCACTATAGGAGTACCAGTGAACGATGATTCTGAGCCTTGTGACAATATTTTTTAAACTAGCCAACTTATGAGTCGTAATTTGGTTACGTAAAAATTTCTCAGTAAAGACTCCAGAATGTTGGTTACATGATACGCACAAATACAGCAGCGGAAAACGGTGAATAAAAGGCCTGTGACAGTGTTTTGGAAATTGGCCATCTTTTGAGCGGTAATAGGGTTCAGCAAGAATTTCACCGTACAAGCTCCATAATCTGACTATTATGGAAAGCACCAAAAAAACAAGGTCAAAACGAAGTTTCAGAGGCGTGTAAAAATTTCTTGCAACTTTCGAATCTTATAGTTCTTAATCAGGTGTATTAAAATTTTTACCGTAAGAGCTTAAAAGTGAGGCTCTGATGATAAGCATCATAAGACAAGCTAAGAGCGATTATCATGAGGCGTCTGACATTGTTTTGCAAATTGGTCATTTTTTGGGCAGTAATGCTGTGCAGCGAGGATTTCAAATTAACAGCTCCATAGTGTCGCTTAGACGATAAGCACCAAATAACTAAATGAAAGCGATGATTTAGAGGCGTGTGTCAGAATTTTACAAATCGGCCATCTTTTGCGTCATAATTGGGTTAAGTGACAATTTTACGATAAGAGCTTTAAAGTATCGTGCTGATGGTAAGTACCATAAGTCTAGCTAAAAACGTTGATTCACAGGCGCGTGTCAGTGTTTTATTAACTGGCCATCTTTTGGATCGCAATAAGGTTCAGCCAGAGTCTTAACGTAAGAGCGACACATTGTCGTTCTGATTCAAAGCACCAAAAATCTAGCTAAAAACGAAGATTAAGAGACGTGCAGCATGCAGTGTTTTGCAAATTGCGCATCTTTTGGTTTGTAATGGGGTTTAGGAACATTTTTAAAGTAAGAGCTTCAAAGTGACGCTGTGATAATAAGGATTATTATAAGAGAAGCTAACAACGATTATTATAAGGCGTCTAACATTTTTTTGTAAATTGGTCATCTTTTGCGCAGCAATGCGGTTTAGCGAGAATTTCACACTAACAGCTCCAAAGTGACTCTCAGACGATAAGCCCCAAATAACTAAATAAAAACGATGATTTAGAGGCGTGTGACAGAATTTTGCAAAACG
>BOPM01000589.1:149892-163790 GCA_022179025.1 Porites australiensis
CAAAACCCGCATTTTCTGAAAAAGTGCAAAGGGGGGACCAAGGAAAATTTTTCAACAATCGGACAAAAAGTAGCCCTCGCTTCAAAGGGCCAAGAGCACTCTGGCGTAAATGGCATTATCCTCTAATTAGTATACACTTAAAGTGCAAAACCTCGAGAAGATTTAAGCGCAAACAGCGGTTACAAAAGTGCCCGAATGGCCAAGTTATGGCAATTTTCGCAAGGTCACCCAAAACCCGCATTTTCTGAAAAAGTGGAAACGGGGGACCAAGGGAAACTTTTTAAAAGCGCCTAAAAAGTAGCCTTTGCTTAAAAGACTCAAAAGCACTCTGGGAGAAATAACATTATCCTCTGTCCCAATGGCCAAGTTACAGCAAGTTTTGCAAGGTCACCCAAAACCCGCCTTTTCTGAAAAAGTGCAAAAGGGGCACCAAGGGAAATTTTTCAAACATCGCCCAAAAAGTGGCCCTTGTTTGAAAGGGCTAATAGCGCTCTGGCGCAAATGGCATTATCCTCCAATTAGTATGCACTTAAAGTACAAAGACTGGAGATGATTTTCGCACTAACAACGGCTCCCAAAATGCCCGAATGGCAAAGTTATGGCAATTTTTCGAAGGTCACTCAAAACCCCCATTTTCTAAAAAGTGCAAAGGGGAGAGGAAGAGAAATTTTTCAAAAATTGCCCAAAAAGAAGCCCTGGCTTCAAAGGGCAAACAGCACTCTGGCGCAAATGTCATTATCCTCTAATTTTTATCCACTTATAGTCCAAGGACCGGAGAACATTTTGCCGCGCAAGGCGGCTCCAAAAGTACCTGAATGGCCAAGTTATGGCAATTTTCGCAAGGTCACCCAAAACCCGCATTTTCTGAAAAAGGGCAAAAAGGGGACAAAGGGAAATTTTTCAAAAATCGCCCAAAAGGTAGCCTTCGCTTAAAAGGCCCATAAGCACTCTCGCGACAATGGCATTATCCTTTAAAATGCACTTAAAGTGCGATGACTGGAAAGGATTTTGGCGCAAACAGTGGCTCCAAAAGTGCCCGAATGGCCAAGTAACAACAATTTTTGCAAGGTCACCCAAAACCCGCATTTTCTGAAAAAGTGCAAAGGGGGGACCAAGGGAAATTTTTCAAAAATCGCCCAAAAAGTAGCCCTTGATTGAAAGGCCCAAAAGCACTCTGGCGCAAATGGCATTATTCTCTAATTTGCACTTATTTAAAGTGCAAACACTAGAAAACATTTTGGTGCAATCAGGGGCTCCAAAAGTGCCCGAATGGCCAAGTTATGGCAATTTTCGCAAGGTCACCCAAAAGCCGCATTTTCTGAAAAAGTGCAAACGGGGGACCAAGGGAAATTTTTAAAAAATCGCCCAAAAAGTAGGCCTCGTTTGAAACGGCTTAAAGCACTCTCGAACCAATGGGATTATCCTTTAATTACAATGCACTTAAAGTCCGAAGACTGGAAAGGATTTTGGCGCAAACGGCGGCTCCAAAAGTGCCCGAATGGGTAAGTTACAACAATTTTTGCAAGGTCACCAAAAACCGGCATTTTCTGAAAAAGTGCAAAGGGGCGACCAAGGGAAATGTTTCAAAAACCGCCCAAAAAGTAGCCATCGTTTGAAAGGCCCAAAAGCACTCTGGCCCAAATGGCATTATCCTCCAATTAGTATGCACTTTAGCTGCAAAGACTGAAAAACAGTTTGGCACAAACCGCGGCTCCAAAAGTGCCCGAATGGCCAAGTTATGGCAATTTTTGCAAGGTCACCCAAAAGCCGGATTTTCTGAAAAAGTGCAAACGGGGGACCAAGAAAAATTTTTCACAAATCGCCCAAAAAGATGCCCTCCCTAAAAAGGCCCAAAAGCACACTGGCGCAAATGGCTATATTCTCTAATTAGTATGCACTAACCGTGCAAAGACTGGACAAGATTTTGGCGCATAAGGCGGCTCCAAAATTGCCTGAATGGCCAAGTTATGGCAATTTTCGCCAGGTCACCCAAACCCGCATTTTCTGAAAAAGTGAAAAGGGGCGACCAAGGGAAATTTTTCAAAAATTGCCCAAAAGGTAGCCTTCCCTTAAAAAAACCATAAGTAGTCTCGCGCAAGTGGCATTATCCTCTAATTACTACGCACTTAACGAGCAAAGAATTGAAATGATTTTTGCGCAAAGAACGGCTCCAAAAGTGCCCGGATGGCCAAGTGATGGCAATTTTTTGTAAGGTCACCCAAAACCAGCATTTTCTAAAAAATTGGAAAGGGGAGAGCAAGAGAAATTTTTCAAAAAATCGCCCAAAAAGTAGCTCTCGTTTGAATGGCCTAAGAGAACTCTGGCGCAAATGGCATTATCCTCCAATTAGTACGCACTTAAAGTGCAAAGACTGGGAAAGATTTTGGCGCAAAAAGCGGCTCAAAAGAGTGCCTGAATGGCCAAGTTATTGCAATTTTTGCAAAGTCACCCAAAACTCGCATTTTCTGAAAAAGTGCAAAGGGAGGACCAAGGGAAATTGTTTAAAAATCGCCCAAAAAGTAGCCATCGTTTAAAAGGCCTAAGAGCACTCTGGCGCAAATAGCATTATCCTCCAATTAGTATGCGCTTAAAGTGCAAAGACTAGAAAAGATTTTGGTGCAAAAGGCGGCACCAAAAGTGCCCGAATAACCACGTTATGGCAATTTTCGGAAGGTCACCCAAAACCCACATTTTCTGAAAAAGTGCAAAGTTAGGACTAAGGGAAAAATTTCAAAAATCCCTCAAAAGGTAGCCTTCGCTTAAAAGGCCCAAAACCACTCTCGCGCCAATGGCATTATCCTTTAATTAAAATGCGCTAAAAATGCAAAGACAGGAGAGGATTCTGGCGCAAACAGCGGCTCCAAAAGAAGCCGAACGACCAAGTTATTTCAATTTTGGCATGGTCACCCAAATCCCGCATTTTCTGAAAAAGTGCAAAGGGGGGACCAAGGGAAATTTTTCAAAAATCGCCCAAAAAGTAGCCCTCGTTTGAAAGGCCCAAAAGCACTCTGGCGCAAATGGCATTATCCTTTAATTAGTATGCACTTAAATTGCAAAGACTGGAAAACATTTTGGCGCAAACAGCGGCTCCTAAAGTGCCCGAATGACCAAGTTATGGCAATTGTGGCAAGGTCACCCAAAGGCCGCATTTTCTGAAAAAGTGCAAAGGGAAGACCAAAGCAAATTTTCCAAAAATCGCCCAAAAAGATGGCCTCTCTGAAAAGGCCCAAAAGGACACTGGCGCAAATAGCATTATCCTTTAATTAGTATCCGCTAAAAGTGCAAAGACTGGAAAAGATTAAGGCGCAAACGGCGGCTCAAAAAGGGCCCGAAAGGATAAGTTATGGCAATTTTGGGAAGGTCACCCAAAACCTCCATTTTCAGAAAACGTGCAAAGGGGAGACCAAGAAAAGTTTTCAAAAATCGCCCAAAAAGTAGCCCCCGCTTTAAAAGGCCAACAGCACTCTGGCGCAAATGTCATTATCCTCTAAATTGTATCCACTTATAATGCAAAGACTGAAGAAGAGTTTTGCGCAAAAAGCAGCTCCAAAACGTCCCGAATGACCAAGTTATGGCAATTTTCGCAACGTCTCCCAAGACCCGCATTTTCTGAAAAAGTGCTAAGGGGATACCAAGGGAAATTTTTCAAAAATCGCCAAAACAGTAGCCCTCGTTTGAAAGGCCCAAAAGCTCTCTGGCGCAAATAACATTATCCTCTAATTAGTATGCACTTAAAGTGCAAAGACTGGACAAAATTTAGGCGCAAACAGCGGCTCCAAAAGTACCCGAATGGCCAAGTTATGGCAATATTCGCAAGGTCACCAAAAACCCGCATTTTCTGAAAAAGTGCAAAGGGGGGACCAAGGAAAATTTTTCAAAAATCGCCCAAAAGCACTCTGGCGCAAATAACATTATCCTCTAATTAGTATGCACTTAAAGTGCGAAGACTGGAGATGATTTTGGCACTATCAACTTCTCCAAAAGTACCCGAATGGCCAAGTTATTGCAATTTTTGCGAGGTCATTCAAAACCTTCATTTTCTGAAAAAGTGCAAAGGGGGGACCAAGGGAAATTTTTTAAAAATCGCCTAAAAAGTAGCCCTCGCCTTAAGAGGCCCAAAAGCACTCTAGACCAGATCGCATTATCCTCTAATTTGTATGCCCTTAAAGTACAAAGACTGGACATAATTTGGGCGCAAACAGGGCCTCCAAAAGTACCCGAATGGCCAAGTTATGGCAATTTTCGCAAGGTCACCCAAAACCCGCATTTTCTGAAAAAGTGCAAAGGGGGGACCAAGGGAAATTTTTTAAAAATCGCCTAAAAAGTAGCCCTCGCCTTAAGAGGCCCAAAAGCACTCTAGACCAGATCGCATTATCCTCTAATTTGTATGCCCTTAAAGTACAAAGACTGGACATAATTTGGGCGCAAACAGGGCCTCCAAAAGTACCCGAATGGCCAAGTTATGGCAATTTTCGCAAGGTCACCCAAAACCCGCATTTTCTGAAAAAGTGCAAAGGGGGGACCAATGCAAATTTTTCAAAAATCGCCCAAAAAGTAGCCTTCGTTTGAAAGGGCTAATAGCAGTCTGGCGCAAATGGCATTATCCTCCAATTAGTTTGCACTTAAAGTGCTAAGACTGGAGATAATTTTGGCACTAACAACGGCTCCCAAAGTGCACGAATGGCAAAGTTATGGCAACTTTTGGAAGGTCACTCAAAACCCCATTTTCTGAAAAAGTGCAAAGAGGAGACGAACACAAATTTTTGTAAAATTGCCCAAAAAGGAGCCCTGGCTTCAAAGGGCCAACAGCGCTCTGGCGCAAATGTCATTATCCTTTAATTTGGATCCACTTATAGTGCAAAGACCGGAGAAGAATTTGGGGCGCAAAACGGCTCCAAAAGTACCCGAATGGCCAAGTAATGGCAATTTTTGCAAGGTCACCCAAAACCCGCATTTTCTGAAAAAGTGCAAAGGGAAGACCAGGAGAAACTTTTAAAAAATCACCCAAAAAGTAGCCCTCCTTTGAAAGGCCCAAAAGCACTCTGGCGCAAATGGCATTATCCTCTAATTAGTATGCACTAAAAGTGCAAAGACTGGACAAGATTTTGGCGCATAAGGCGGCTTCAAAAGCGAGCCAATGGCTAAGTTATGGAAATTTTCGCCAAGTCACCCAAACCCGCATTTTCTAAAAAAGGGCAAAGGGGGGACCAAGGAAAATTTTACTAAAATCGCGCAAAAGGTAGCCCTCTCTTAAAAAACCGATAAGTAGTCTCGCGCAAGTAACATTATCCTCTAATTAGTACGCACTTAACGTGCAAAAAATGGAAATGATTTTGTCGCAAACAACGGCTCCAAAAATGCCCAGATGGCCAAGTGATGGCAATTTTTTGCAAGGTCTCCCAAAACCAGCATTTTCTAGAAAAGTGCAAAGAGGAGACCAAGAGAAATTTTTGAAAAATCCTTCAAGAGGTAACCTTCGCTTAAATGGCCCATAAGCACTGTCGCGCCAATGGCATTATCCTTTAATTAAAATGCACTTATAGTGCAAAGACTGGAAAGGATTTTAGCGCAAACAGCGGCTCCAAAAGTTCCCGAATGGCCAAGTTACAACAACTTTTGCAAGGTCCCCCAAAACAAGCATTTTCTGAAAAAGTGCAAAGGAGGGACCAAGGGAGATTTTTCAAAAATCGCCCAAAAAGTAGCCCTCGTTTTAAAGGGCTAATAGCACTCTGGCACAATTGGCATTATCCTCGAATTAGTATGCACTTAAAGTGCAAAGACTGGAGATGATTTTGGCACTAACAACGGCTCCCAAAGTGCCCGAATGGCAAAGTTATGGCAACTTTTGGAAGGTCTCTCAAAACCCCATTTTCTGAAAAAGTGCGAAGGGGAGACGAACAGAAATTTTACAAAAATTGCCATAAAAGAAGCCCTGGCTTCAAAGGGCCAACAGGACTCTGGCGCAAATGTCATTATCCTCTAATCTAAATCCACTTATAGTGCAAAGACCGGAGAAGATTTTAGCGCACCAGGTGGCTCCAAAAGTACCCGAATAACCAAGTTATGGTAATTTTCGCAAGGTCACCCAAAACCCGCATTTTCTGAAAAAGTGCAAAGGGGTGACCAAGGAAAATTTTTCAAAAATCGCGCAAGAAGTAGCTCTCGTTTGAAAGGCCCAAAAGCACTCTGGCGGCATTGGCATTATCCTCTAATTAGCATGCACTAAAAGTGCAAAGACTGGACAAGATTTTGGCGCATAAGGCGGCTCCAAAAATGCCAGAATGGCCAGGTTATGGCAATTTTCACCAGGTAACCCAAACCCGTATTTTCTAAAAAATTGCAAAGGGGGGACCAAAAGAAATTTTTCAAAAATCGCCCAAAAGCTAGCCGTCGCTTAAAAAACCCATAAGTAATCTTGCGCAAGTGGCATTATCCTCTAATTAGAACGCACTTAACGTGCAAAGAATGGAAATGATTTTGGCGTAAACAACGGCTCCAAAAGTTCCCGGATGGCCAAATTACAACAATTTTTGCAAGGTCACCCAAAACCCGCATTTTCTGAAAAAGTGCAAAGGGGAGACCAAGAGGAATTTTTCAAGAATCGCTCAAAAACTAGCCCTCGTTTGAAAGGCTTAAAAGCACTCTGGCGCAAATGGCATTATCGTCTAATTAGAATGCACTTAAAATGCAAAGACTGGAAAAGACTTTGGCGACAAGATTATGCGCATAAGGCGGCTCCAAAAATACCAGAATGGCCAGGTTATGGCAATTTTCACCAGGTAACCCAAACCCGCATTTTCTAAAAAATTGCAAAGGGGGGACCAAAAGAAATTTTTCAAAAATCGCCCAAAAGCTAGCCCTCGCTCGCATTTTCCGAAAAAGTGCAAAGGGGGCAACAAGAAAAATTTTTCAAAAGTCGCGCAAAAAGTAGCCTTCGTTTGAAAGGCCCAAAAGCACTCTGGCGCAAATGGCATTATCCCCGAACTAGTATGCACTTAAACTGCAGAGACTGGACAGGATTGTAGTACAGAAAGCGGCTCAAAAAGTGCCCCAATGGTAGAGGTATGTCAATTTTTGCAAGGTCACCCTAGACTCGCATTTTCCCAAAAAGTGCAAAGGGGGGACCAAGGGAAATTTTTCAAAAATCGCCCAAAAAGTAGGCCTCGTTTGAAACGGCTAAAAGCACTCTGGCGCAAATGGCATTATCCTCCAATTAGTATGCACTTAGAGTGCAAAGACTGGAGAATATTTAGGTGCAAACAGCGGCTCCAAACAGTGCCCAAATGGCCAAGTCATTGAGATTTTCGCAAGGTCACCCAAAACCCGCATTTTCTGAAAAAGTGCAAAGGGAGGACCATGGGTAGTTTTTCAAAAATTGCCCAAAACGTAGCACTCGTTTGAAAGGCCAAAAAACACTTTGGCGCAAATAACATTATCCTTTATTTAGTATGCACTTGACGTGCAAAACTGGAGAAGATTTTGGCGCAAACAGCGGATCCAAAAGAGCCCGAATGGCTAAGTTATGGCAATTCTCGCAAGGTCACCCAAAAGCCGCATTTTTTGGAAAAGTGCAAAGGGGGGACCAAGGAAATTTTTAAAAAATATGACAAAAAGTAGCCCTCGCTTAAAAGGCCTAAAAGCACTCTGGCGCAAATGGCATTATCCTCTAATTAGTATGCATTTATAGTGCAAAGACTAGAGATGATTTTGGCGCAAAAGGCGGCTCCAAAAGTTCTCGAATGACCAAGTTATGGCAATTTTGGCAAGGTCACGCAAAACCCGCATTTTCTAAAAAAAGAGCGAAGGGGGGACCAAGGGAAATTTTTCAAAAATCGCCCAAAAAGTAGCCCTCGCTTAAAAGGCCCAAAAGCACTCTTGCGCAAAATGCATTCTACTTTAATAAGTGTGCACTTCTAGTGCAAATATTGGAGAAGATTTTGACGCAGAAAAAGGCTCCAAAACCGCTCGAATGGCCCAGTTATGGCAATTTTTGCAAGGTCACCCTAAACCCGCATTTTCTGAAAGAGTGCAAAGGGGGGACCAAGGCAAATTTTTCAAAACTCGCCTAAAAAGTAGCCTCGCTTAAAAAGGCCAAAAAACTCTGAGGGAAATGGCATTATCCTCTCATTTGTATGCAGTTATAGCGCTAAGACTGGAGAAGTTTTTGGCGAGAAGAGAGGCTCCAAAGGTGCCCGAATGACCAAGTTAAGGCAATTTTCGCAAAGTCACCCAATATCCGCATTTTCTAAAAAAGTACAAAGGGGTGACCAAAGGAAATTTTTCAAAAATCGCCTAAAAAGTAGCTGTCATTTGAAAGGCCCAGAAGCACTCTAGCACAAATGGCTTTATCCTCTAATTAGTATGCACTTCAAGGGCTAAGACTGGAGCAGATTTTGGAGCAAAAAAGCGGCTCCAAAAGTTCCCGAATGGCCAAGTTATGGCAATTTTTCCAAGGTCACCCAAAACCCGCATTTTCTGTAAAAGTGCAAAGGGGCGAGGAAGGGAAATTTTCCAAAAATCGCTTAAAAAGTAGCCCTCGTTTAAGAGGCACAAAAGCACACTGGCGCAAATGGCATTATCCTCTAATTTATACGCATTTAAAGTACAAACACTTGACAACATTTTGGCGCAAACAGCGGCTCCAAAAGTGCCCGAATAGCCAAGTTATGGCAATTTTCGCGAGGTCATTCAAAACCCGCATTTTCTAAAAAAGTGCAAAGGGGGGACCAAGGGAAATTTTTCAAAAATCGTCCAAAAAGTAAACCTCGTTTGAAAGGCAGAAAAGCACTCTTGCGCAAATGGTATTATTCTCTGATTTGTATGCACTTAAACTGCAAGGACTGGAGAAGATTTTGAGGCAAACAAGCGGCTCCAAAAGTGCCCGAATGGCCAAGTTATGGCAATTTAGGCAAGGTCACCCAAAAGCCGCATTTTCTAAAAAAGTGGAAAGGGGGGACGAGGAGAAGTTTTTCAAAGATCGCCAAAAAAACAGCCCTCACTTAAAAGGGCCAACAGCACACTGGCCGATATGGCATTATCCTCTAATCAGTATGCAGTTAAAGTGCAAACACTGGAGAAAATTGTTTAGCAAACAAAAGCTCCAAAAGTGCCCGAAATGCAAGGTTATGGCAGTTTTTGAAAAGTCACCCAAAACCCGCGTTTTCTAAAAAAGTGAAAAGGGGGGACCAAGGAAAATTTTTTAAAAATGGGACAAAAAGTAGCCCTCGCTTAAAAGGCCTAAAAGCACTGTGGCGCAAATGGCACTATCCCCTAGGTAGTATGCATTTATAGTGCAAAGACTAGAGAAGATTTTGGCACAAAAGGCGGCTCCAAAAGTTCTCGAATAGCCAAGTTATGGCAATTTTGGCAAGGTCACCCAAAACCCGCATTTTCTGAAAAAGTGCAAAGGGGGGACCAAGGGAAATTTTTCAAAAATCGCCCAAAAGGATGCCCTCGCTGAAAAGGCCCAAAAGCACTGTGGCGCAAATGGCATTATCCTCTAATTAGTATGCACTTAAAGTGCAAGGACTGGAAAAGATTTAGGCGCAAACAGCGGCTCCAAAGATGCCCGAATGGCCAAGTTATGGCAATTTTCGGAAGGTCACCCAAAACCCGCATTTTCTGAAAAAAAGCAAAGGGGAGACCAAGAGAAACTTTTAAAAAATCGCCCAAAAAGTACCCCTCGCTTCAAAGGGCCAAGAGCACTCTGGCGCAAATGTCATTATCCTCTAATTTGCATCCACTTATACTGCAAAAACTGGAGAAGATTTTGGCACACAAGACGGCTCTAAAAGTTCCCGAATGGCCAAGTTATGGCAATTTTTGCAAGGTCACCCAAAACCCGCATTTTCTGTAAAAGTGCAAAGGGGAGACCAAGGAACATTTATCAAAAATCGCCCAAAAAGTAGCCCTCGTTTGAAAGGCCCAAAAGCACACTGGCGCGAATGGCATTATCCTCTAATTTGTACGCATTTAAAGTGCAAACACTGGAAAACATTTTGGCGCAAACAGCGGCTCCAAAAGTGCCCGGATCGCCAAGTGATGGCAATTTTTTGCAAGGTCACTCAACACCCGCATTTTGTGAAAAAGTGCAAACGGGGGACCAAGGGAAATTTTTAAAAAATCGCCCAAAAAGTAGGCCTTGTTTGAAACGGCTTAAAGCAATCTCGCGCCAATGGATTATCCTTTAATTAAAATGCCCTTAAAGTGCAAAGACTGCAAAGGATTTTGGCGCAAACAGCGGCTCCAAAAGTGCCCGAATGGGCAAGTTAAAACAATTTTTTCAAGGTCGCCCAAAACCGGCATTTTCTGAAAAAGTGCGAAGGGGGACCAAGGGAAATGTTTCAAAAATCGCCCAAAAAGTAGCCATCGTTTGAAAGGCCCAAAAGCACTCTGGCGCAAATGGATTATCCTCTAATTATTATGCACTTAAAATGCAAAGACTGGAGAAGATTTTTGCGCAAACAGCGGCTTTAAAAGTGCCGGATTGGCCAAGTTAAGGCAATTCTCGCAAGGTCACCCAAAACCCGCATTTTCTGAAAAACTGCAAAAGGGGAATCAATGAAAATTTTTCAAAAATCGCCCAAAAAGTAGCCTTCGTTTGAAAGGCCCAAAAGCACTCTGCAGTAAGTGGCATTATCCCCGAACTAGTATGCTCTTAAGGTGCAAAGACCGGAAAAGATTTTATCGCAGAAGGGGGCTCCAAACGTGCCCGAACGGCGAGGTTATGGCAATTTTCGCAAAGTCACCAAAAACCCGCATTTTCTGAAAAAGTGCAAAGAGGGGACCAAGGGAAATTTTTCAAAATTCGCCCAAAATTTAGCCCTGGCTTGAAAGGGCCAAGAGCACTCTGGTGCAAATGGCATTATCCTGTAATCAGTATACTCTTAAAGTGCAAAGACTCGAGAAGATTTAAGCGCAAACAGCGGCTACCAAACTGCCCGAATGGCCAAGTTATGGCAATTTTCGCAACGTCACCCAAAACCCTCATTTTCTGAAAATGTGCAAAGGGGGGACTAGGGGAAATTTTTCAAAAATCGCCAAAAAAGTAACCTTCGCTTAAAAGCCTCAAAAGCACTCTAGCGGAAATAACATTATTCTCTAGTTAGTATGCACTTAAAGTGCAAGGACTGGAGAAAGGTTTTTCGCAAACAGGGGGACCAATAGAAATTTTTCAAAAATCGTCCAAAAAGATGCCCTCGCCTTAAAGGCCCAAAAGCACTCTAGACCAGATCGCATTATCCTCTAATTTGTATGCTCTTAAAGTGCAAAGACTGGACCAAATTTAGGCGGAAACAGCGTAAAATTGTCCAAAACGAAGCCCTAGCTTCAAAAGGCCAAAAGCACTCTGGCGCTAATGTCATTATCCTCTAATTTAGATCCACTTATAGTGCAAAGACCGGAGAAAATTTTGCGGCGCAAGGCGGCTCCAAAACTACCCGAATAGCCAAGTTATAACAATTTTCGGAAGGTCACCCAAACCCGCATTTTCTGAAAAAGTGCAAATGGGGGACGAAGGGAATTTTTTCAAAAATTGCCCAAAAAGTAGCCCTCGCTTAAAAAGCCCATAAGTAGTCTCGCGCAAGTGGCATTATCCTTTAATTATTACGCAATTAACGTGCAAAAACTGGAAATGATTTTGGCGCAAGCAACGGCCCCAAAAGTACCCGAATGGCCAAGTTATGACAATTTTCGCAAGGTCACCCAAAACCCGCATTTTCTGAAAAAGTGCAAAGCGGGGACCAAGGCAAATTTTTCAAATATCGCCAAAAAAGTAGCCCTTGTTTTAAAGGGCTAATAGCACTCTGGGGCAAACGGCATTATCCTCCAATTAGTATGCACTTAAAGTGCAAGGACTGGAGATGATTTTGGCACTAACAACGGCTCGAAAAGTGCCCGAATGGCAAAGTTATGGCAACTTTTGGAAGGTCACTCAAAACCCCAATTTTCTGAAAAAGTGCAAAAGGGAGACGAAAACAAATTTATGTAAAATTGTCCAAAACGAAGCCCTGGCTTCAAAAGGCCAACAGAACTCTGGCGCAAATGTCATTATCCTCTAATTTACATCCACTTATAGTGCAAAGACCGGAAAAGATTTTGGGGCGCAAGGCGGCTCTAAAAAAACCCGAATGGGCAAGTTATGGCAATTTTCGCAAGGTCACCCAAAACCCGCATTTTCTGAAAAAGTGCAAAGGGGGGACAATGGGAAATTTTTAAAAAATCGCCCAAAAAGTAGCCCTCGTTTGAAAAGCCTAAAGCACTGTGGCGGAGATGGCATTTTCCTGTAATTAGTATGCACTAAAAGTGCAAGGACTTGACAAGATTTTCGCGCATAAGGCGGCTCCAAACGTGCCCGAATGGCCAAGTTATGGCAATTCTTGCCAGGTCACCCAAACCCGCATTTTCTGAAAAAGTGCAAGGTGGCGACCATGGGAAATTTTTTTAAAAATCGCCTAAAAAGTAGCCCTCATTTGAAACGCCTTGAAGCACTCTGGCACAAATGGCATTATCCTCTAATTAGTATGCACTTCAAGGGCAAAGACTGGACAAGATTTTGGGGCAAAAAAGCGGCTCCAAAAGTTCCCGAATGGCCAAGTTATGGCAATTTTTGCAAGGTCACCCAAAACCCGCATTTTCTGAAAAAGTGCAAAACGGGAGACGAAGGGAAATTTTTCAAAAAATGGCTCAGAAAGTAGCCCTCGTTTGAATGGCCTAAGAGCCCTCTGGCGCAAATGGCATTATCCTCCAATTAGTATGCACGTAAAGTGCAAAGACTGGAGAGGATTTTGGCGCAAACAGCGGCTCCAAACAGTTCCCGAATGGCCAAATGATTGAGATTTTCGCAAGGTCACCCAAAACCCGCATTTTCTGAAAAAGTGCAAAGGGGGGACCAAGGGAAATTTTTCAAAAATCGCCCAAAAAGAAGTTCTCGTTTGAAAGGCCCAAAAGCACTCTGGCGCAAATAATATTATCCTTTATTTTATTTCCCCTTAAAGTGCAAAGACTGGAGAACATTCTGGTGCAAAAAGCGGATGCAAAGGTGCACGAATGGCTAAGTTATGGCAATTCTCGCAAGCTCACCCAAAACCCGCATTTTCTGAAAAAGTGCAAAGGGGGGACCAAGGAAAATTTTTTAAAAAATGGGACAAAAAGCAGCCCTTGCTTAAAAGGCCTAAAACCACTCTGGCGCAAATGGCATTATGCTCTAATTAGTATGCATTTATAGTGCAAAGACTAGAGAAGTTTTTGGCACAAAAGGCGGCTCCAAAAGTTCTCGAATGGCAAGGTTATGGCATTTTTCGCAAAGTCACCCAATACCCGCATTTTCTGAAAAAGTACAAAGGGGGGACGACGAGAAATTTTTCAAAGATCGCCCAAAAAACAGCCCTCACTTAAAAGGGCCAACAGCACTCCGGCCGAAATGGCATTATCCTCTAATTAGTATGCAGTTAAAGTGCAAAGACTGGAGAAAATTGTGGCGCAAAAAAAAGCTCCAAAAGCGCCCGAAAGGCCAATTTTTGAAAGGTCACCCAAAACCCGCGTTTTCTAAAAAAGTGCAAAGGGGAACCAAGGAAAATGTTTAAAAAATTGGACAAAAAGTAGCCCTCGCTTAAAAGACCTAAAAGCACTCGGGCGCAAATTGCATTATCCTCTAATTAGTATGCACTTATAGTGCAAAGACTAGAGAAGATTTTGGCGCAAAAGGCGGCTCCAAAAGTTCTCGAATGGCCAAGTTATAGCAATTTTGGCAAGGTCATCCAAAACCCGCATTTTCTAAAAAAAAGAGCGAAGGGGGAACAAGGGCAATTTTTCAAAAATCGCCTAAAAAGTAGCCTCGCTTAAAAAGCCCAAAGAAACTCTGAGGCAAATGGCATTATCCTCTAATTAGTATGCACTTA
>BOPM01000589.1:184861-201933 GCA_022179025.1 Porites australiensis
ACCAGCACATTGCAAAAAGTAGAAGATTGGGAAAAGTTGATCAACGATGATTCCATCATTGTCAAAAGCGTCTATGTATATAGTGAAGACGTCTTGGAAGTCACTACAGTCAAAAAAGAAGGCGCATGGGCTCCTAATACAAGGGGTAATATTTTTATTGCCCTGTTCACCACAGCCATAGCTAGACTCAAGCTGTATGAAGCCTTGGATGTATTGCAACAAAGAGTCCTGTATTACGATACAGACTCTGTCATCTATAAGAGCAAACCTGACGATGAGAAATTACCACTGGGGAAATTTTTGGGACAATTCACTGATGAGATCGGCGGGGATTTCATTGATGAATTTGGTTCAGCAGGACCGAAATCCTACAGCTATAGGACAAATGCGAACAAGACAGAATGCAAAAGCAAAGGACTTAAAAACACTCACGCAGTCAGAGAAGTCTTAAACTGTGAGTCAATGTTGAATCACATTCAGTTGGAACTGAAAGACCCTGAAGAAAGCAAACGACAGCTAAAAACGACGGTTTTTAATCATTTTGTCAGGAATAGTAAAGTCAAAAGTATTCATTTAGAGGATATGATCAAAATATTCCAAGTCAACTGGGATAAACGTGTTGTTGACAGGACAACGGGGATGACTTACCCTTATGGCTATGTTAGATTGTAATTTTTGCATGCGCTAAGTTTTTATACATAATGTGAGAACAAAAGTTTGCTTGGTAGCGCGAGTTCTTATGACAGAGCACAGTTTGCTTGGTAGCGCGAGCTCTAGTTTATAGTGTTGTAATAAAGTAGCGGTAAAGTTACAATAAAGTGGGTTGTTGTTACATTTTTGTGTGTGGTTTTTAATGTAAAAATTCCCAAACCCTAAAAGCGAAAAACGAAAATCCATCAAGGCAATGTCTAGGGTTAATTCAGTGGGGCACTGTGTTTAGGCTTAAATCAGTATGGTATTTCAAAAATCAAAATTACCCTAACCTCTAACCCTAACCCTAATCCCAAAGGACTAGGGCTTATTAGCATTTTAACCCTAACTAGGAGAAGGACTGGTACGAGTGTAGATAAATTGTGATGACTCACTTTATTCCAACCATAAAACAAGTGTGAATGTGAGTGTGTATATGTGTGGAGGAAAAATGCAGTCGGTATCTATACAAGATTTGGAGCAGTTATCCTATTGGCAAGAAAAACGTTTTAAAAGTGGACATTGGTTTAATCTGTACAACCCAGTGCTTTCAGTGGAGTTAACAGAATTTGCAGACAGAGTGGTGAGAAATAACGACGCTGTGCAAGAAATTCAATTGGATCTCACAGTGCACCAACACAGAGTACCAGAACATTGCATCCAGCTGATTTAGCTCTAAACACTGCACCCAACTGATTTAGGTCTAAACACTGCGCCCAACAGATTTTAGTTAGGTTTAGCAAATTTAGTTAGGGCTAGGACATTTAGTTAGGTTTAGGATATTTAGTTAGGGCTAGGACATTTAGTTAGGTTTTGGAAATTCACTCGATAGAATTAACTGCAAAAATGGTTACAGAACAAAGACCAGATTGACTTGACTGACTTGCTGGTGATACTGGTTTTTTCCAGTATCCCCGATGTCCCCGATGTCCCCTCACTTTTGTTCGCCCAAATACCCCCTTATACTACTGGCTCTCTTTTCCCCTTCCCCTCGCGGCTTCGCTGCTGGCTCGCTCTTTCTTGCACGGCTCGCCTCGCTCGCCCAAATAGGAGCGCTTGCTTGCAGGCTAGATAAAACTAAACCCTCTATACAAATTATCCACGATGATTGATATCTTTCACGTCAAAAATGGTGATTTAATCAGTATGGCGTACTCTCCTACAACCTTTAAGGTATAAAAAAATCGAACCTACTGCCATTTCCTTTAGACCATCAGCTGATCGCCATAGCAAAACCGCGCCACAAAGATCAATTAACGATCCATCGAGTAAAACATTCGCTTCAGATTCTACCTGAAAAAACGATGAGTATGATAAGAAACAAATTAGTCAATCTTCTCTCTCACTCCGCTCATCACAGCACACCAATTAAATTTTTCACTCCTCGACCAGGTTATAAGGCGAGAGTGCCACTCAACTTTTAAATCCGTTGGGCAAATCCTACGTCACCATTAAAACAAAACCTCTTTCGTAGAACTAAAGCATAGTGGTATTTATTTCTGTGGATTTTAAAACAAGAATTTTTCCTAGCCCGTATCAGGAGGTGTAAAACGGAATACAAAGACCCTGCTGCTGCTGCCACTGTCACCACCAGCTACATGTAGTTAGTATATAACTCTAAACCTCTTCATAGAAATGGTTTTCTTTTTTGTTACAAAAGCGCACGATCGACAGTGCATCAGTTAGTGGGAATTACCATTAGAATTAAGTGAAACATTTATTTTTGGATAACTTACTTTTTGCCCTCTGTCTGACTCTTTTCGGGATGCGCAAAGTGTATACACGTCACCACACGCAGATATTTCCCGCCGTATTGAGGGTTTACACGTTTCACCTCCCTTGGGATTCATTAGAAGAATTCCATTTGTTGTTAACCCATCCAACAAATTCTCTTCATTTTGCCATTTTGGAGCTGTTTCCTGTTAGAGTTAGTTATAACTCAGATTAGTGAGTTTCTGGTGAAGAATAGGTACAATAGCGCTTTCTACTATTACTAAAAATAGGTTTTGTCACCTTAGTCCCCCCGCGTGACTGAGACAAACTTTGCATTCCACTCTAAGGCTTTGTATGACATTAAGACGCCGCATAAGAAATAAAACCACTCATCTGTACAATTTTTTCCACGTTTAACGTTGTCTTGGCACGCCTTGATTATTTTCAGGATATTTATTGTCGAAACCGAGCTGGATTCTGTTTCCTTTAAGGATAAACATCTTCAAAGACGACGAAAATTTGTTGCCGAACGCGACTTTCCCATACCAAACTCTTACACTGGTCAGGTTTAATGTTTGAGTCACAGCACGGACCAAAAAATTGTGACTTCATTAGTAGAAAGCGCTATTAGAGAAGTTAACTTAACAAATGTGTAGACAGTAAGGGATAGTGGAGCGAGCGTAATATACGCCAACGTGAGGGTTTTTTCTCGTGCGAGGCGGGATGTCTCGGAGTTCGCCCCAGGCACGAAAGGCCGAGCCATGAAACAAAGCTTTTCTCGCAGATCACTTTAAAAACTTGACCGAAGCCAGATAAATCGCGCATAAAAAATCCTCTGGCACCCGGGGAAAAGACAGTGTAGCAATAGAAAGATGCAGGTGCACAGAAAGTTTCCATCCAATAAGTGATTAGTAGGTGCAATCCGTGCGTAGTTATGGGAGGCGACTTTCTAAGTGCCTTATGTGTTTTCCAAGTCTTGCACCCAAATCAACTAACACGAGTGACTGAGAAATCAACGGACATGGACTTGAATCTTGACTAGGCCTACTCTGGGACCTTTTTTTAAAAGGTGTCATATTGAAAAATGACCTAAACTCACCCTAAGTCGCTTTAAATCATTATACTCTCTCAGAGGTTAAAATTGTTTCACAGTTATCACCATTCTAGTTTTCTTTTTGAATTTCCAGAATGTATGATTATTCACAAAGTGTGTATAATAACCAATGCTCAATAATATTGGTCACAATTCCACCCCATCCTACCGCCCCCCCTCCAAAAAAAAAGCTTCCACAGTGACTTTAGGTCCATTTATTCCTTCTCCAGCCTCCTAATTGAGACACTGAACTAGAAATACGTAAATCGCAGGACCTCGCGAAGGACTTCGGGGGAAAAGCAAGCAAAGCCGAGAAGAAAATTTGTCAATCAAAAATTGTGAGCTATATATAGAAACATAACAAAACTGTTATACCTAAAATGAGAACTAAACGAAAAGAAAAAAAATAGAAGCGAATTTCTACCCGGATTGGAACTCGGGGACTTCGGGGCACCGGGCGAAAGCTTTACCACTAGACCACGTGGAAAACACGTGGTCTTGAATTCAAAGATATTGTTCAGAAGAATGACTGCAGTTTGGACAGTGAAGACCCAACGTAAATGCATTTCATCGCAATTACATGTAAAGAATGAAAGCCCAACAGTCTAGGACGATACGGTACAAACTTGTCTGCGAGCAAAACGTGTTTTGTTACCGCGATGTTCGCTCATATGTTTATAAGGCTAATTATCCAAAATCTCTTCCATTTGCTCTTAAGGAACTTTAGCATTTGAAATTTATTGAGTGATCTTCTCTCTGCTCCGCTGTTTGTTGACGCTGTCTCCATCTTTGTTGCTTGCGCCGTTGAATTTTAAGTCGGCCTTCTCTCTCCAGAGGATTTTTCCGTGTCAAATCTTCCCCTGCGAGGATTGACAATTCGACGTTCTGGTGTTTGCTGTTCTGTTTGCATGAGAAGTGGCTTGAGATTCACCGATAGTAAACATTGTTTTTCAGACGATGAAAAGACGGCTAGCTCTTCATGAGTGCTCTTCTCTGCCATGCGAAAAAGCGCCTGAGGAGGAGGCTGTTTTCGAACGGTATTTAAAGGTTCAAGTTCCAGCTAAATATATTAAACAGCATGGGCTACTGGATTTTACTATTGGACTAGCTTGGACTAGTGAACTCCGTCTTCAACTTGCCTAGCTGGTAAGTGAATTATTTGAGGGAATTCAGATTACAGAGCTGTAATCAATCTCATTCATAAACAAGAAGCTACGGAGCGTACACTTCGGCATCGTGGTTGTGGAACTGATTAATACTGTAAATGCGGAGGAATAGTTACAAATGAAATATGGTAAGAGTAAGGTGTTAGTTTGTGAAATTATGGGATTTGTCAGGATATTCTCAAAAGAGCAACATCCAGGAGGCTTGCTGGTATTTTGGGACAAATTGTCTTTGAGATACTAGTCTGCTACACAGCCGTTTTTGGTGTCATCACGCAACGCTCCTCCCCACTGGAGGAGCGTTGCGTGACGACACTTAAAACGGCTGCGTTGCAGACTACTGAGATACTAGCCCAGTTATGCTCTAATGACTCCAAACAAATCTTTGTAAATCTGACTTGGGTCTAAAAATTTACACTAAAGTCAAACATGAGGTTACTGGTGGTGAATAACAAGTCTAACAAAACAAACAGTGAAAAAAGACTTCTCTATTTTTTTAGACACATCAGGCTTCAAAAACAGCATAGCAGTCCCATGTACTGATTAAAGATAATTGTAAGGCACGGGGAAGGAGTCAATTATGTTGAGCATGGAATTGGATACAACTCAATGTTACGACTTCGAATGTTTTGAGGATAATTATTCACTGGCTATGAGCACGCAGGGAGGTCGGATTAACACAAGGAAGTTTAATACCAAAGGAACACAAACTTGACTTGAACTTAAGTAAAACTAAACAGCCTCTGCAAATAAAAACAAACTCTCACTTGAACTTCAGATATCTTACGGCTTCCGCCAACTTGTAAACACAGAACTTGAAAATCGACCTTCCTCACACTTGACAAAACACAGCAGTCCAGTTCGTGAGAAAAAGCTTAGTTCGTCAAAAGAACTTTTTGGGAATTGTATACCGTTTGACGTAAGGTTCTAGAAAAATACTAAACAGGGGAATAGTAGAAGCTTTTCGACACATTTATGATTTCAGTAACTGATGCAAATCCACTGACTCATGCTGAAATGTAAACAAGCCCTAATTAATTATTCATGAGTAGCCGGATAAAACTGAAAAACTACAGACTTTGTGTGCCCAATCTTGTCAAAAAAAGACGACTTTGATACATTCCTGAGCGTCGCAAATCCTTTACTTCGCACACTGCTGATAACAATAACTCTGGCTAGTGGCTTTCAGGCTAGTACATGCTAGGTACAGCTACCAGAATAGCAAGCTGTAAAGCTCACTTCCTTTGCAGCCTGAATAAATTATAACTAAAAAAGTGAAAGCCATTTTTCTACGGCTTTGTGGGAGTTAATCTCATTATAACCATTCCAAAAACAACAGTGGGAGACATTTCAGAAAACTAAGATCAAAACAGGTACGACGTTGCACGGAGATAAAAACCAATATTATTACATCCACAACATTCATGTTACGTCTGGTAAGAAAGGGCACACAAGTTACAAGCTTTAAGGTCTATTGAAAAAAATTGTCAAACTTAAAACTTAATCCTTACTCACAGATTTTAAGAGCAACCATTAAAACGTCATTTCTCTGACGCCGATAGCAGATAAATAACTAGTGACAGTGGAGGAAGCATAATTATGCGAATAAAGATCTGAAACAAATAGTACTATAATCGTGGGCTGTAAAGGTAAGCATAAGACTTCGTTACCTAAAAAGGACTGAGCCCATCTCGTGAATAAGCTCCATGAGCGCTTGTAAGCGCCCTTGGAACACTTAGTGAGTCTAGCGGACAGAAGTGTTTGTGCTACAGAGGCCAGCTCTCCGGTAGAAGATGTGGTGGAACTAAGGTTTGTTCGTGGTCTATGCCCTGTCCCAGTGACTTGAATTTCGTGACCTGTAAGCGCGATAAAGCGTCAGCCTTGACATTGAGCACCCCGGGCACGTGGACCACCCGAAATAAAATATTATGTTTCAAACATTGTAAAACTAGGTCACGCAAGAGGACGATTAGCTTGTTGTCTTTCGTAGTTTTCTTGTTAACAACGTCAACTAGACCTAGATTATCCGTGTGAAAAAGGACGCATTTGTTGGCCAGTTCTGACGCCCATATTGAAAGACTTATAACGATCGGAAACATTGCTAGCAACTCTAATGTTACGACCTAGCCAGTTTGAAGGCCATTGACCATAAAGTATGGTGGCCTAGAACTGCCATAAGGAATTTTCTTGCTAATTCAAGAAAATTCAACTTTTGTAATCGATTAATTTTAAAATTACTGCATTTTTTTTCTATAAAGAAAATATTAAAGATGTATTTTTTATTTTTTAAAGACAATTTATTTTTAAAACGCTTGAATTCGTTTGACTTTTGAAAGTACTACAAATTATTTTTAAAAAGATAATATTAAAAGGAGTATTTGTTTTCATATTAGAAACTGTTCATTTTTATTTTGGTTTTTGTTTTCATTTGTTTGTTTTTGTTTTGTTTTTTTTTTCCCCTAAGGCGAATATTTTTTTAAGGGTCTGGAACGTTTTTTTTGTAATTTTTTTTTTCGTCTTGACAAGCCGAGAACTGCCATAACCCAAAATGCTCCTCGCACCTGATGTTATCCCATAATCCTTTTCGCTAATATCAATTGTGGCGCCAAACTCTGTGATTAACATGGCGGCTGGGCGTGATAAAGATTGGCGTAACTTTCAAAAGAAAATGAAAGAGAAAAGAGTCGCAGGGAAAGAGAAGAAAGCAAAGGGGAAAGGTGCAGTAGCACTACCTGACGATACCATCACAGTTCAAAGGCTTAGCGCAGAAGTCACAGGGAAACTGCAGAAGTACTCCCGCATTGGGGCCCGTGTATTCGTCTCTTATGAATTCGAAGAATACACGATCGAGAATATAAAGAGTGCTTGCATGAAGCACTTCGGGATTCCTGAAGATGGCATTTTATGCTGTGATGTCCTCGCAGGCGAACAAGGGCCTTCCTGCTTCTCTGTGAAACAAATTCCCGATTTTAAAGTTATTCACGTGAGGTTCATAGAGAGGTCGGATGGCGAAGGCGAACCGGAAACCAAACGCTCAAGGCCTGTTGCACGTTCAAGCCCAGTACGAGCACCACCAGCTCGGAGGGCTACTGCTGACGTGGAAATTGTGTCTACCAGTCATCCCTGTGGTATACGACCAGAAAAAGTATCTCCTGAAAGCAGATTCATCCCTAAGAGCCTCTCCGTCGTTGACATGTTAAAACTTGGCAACCAAATCAAGCGTACAACAACAGCTATAGAGATTTACAATTTTGACTTTCAAGCTATGGCTTGGTCAGCGTCCCCAGTTATCGTCGACTTTAACATGGAAGAGACAGCTTTTGGAGCGGGCGGATTCAGGGAAGCTTTCAAGGCCACAAGCAAACACAAAGAGTACTCGTACACTACCTGGGTTGTGAAGCACTACCTCGACACGTCTTTGGAAGATATGAGAACTCTTGGACAGACTCCAGAACAACACACAAAGAAATCAGTTCAACTGCACTATTTAGCTAGATCCTATAATTTTATTTAATATTTAGAAACGGAACCATTAAAAAGTTCTGCCCAATTCGAGCGCAGTATGAAAAAAACCATTGACTTATCTCAAAACACCAGTATGATGACTGTATAAATGCATGGATTGAATTTATCAGTAAAAATCCTATGGTAAAAAGTTAATCCGAAAACGGCATTCCAGACTTATGATACATGTCTAAAAGGATCTTATAATTTTATTGGCTATTTCGAAATGCAACCATTAAAAAAATCCAGCGAAATCGAGCGCATTATGGAAAAAAATCATTGACCGATGTCAAAACAATATTATAATGCCTGTATAACTGGATTGAGTTTCTCAGCAAAAAGTCTATAGTAAAACGTTAATCAAAAAACGGCATTTTAGACCTATGATACATGTCTAAAAGCCATCTTATATTGTATTGGGTATTTGAAAATGGAACCATTAAAAAAATCCAGCCAATTTGAGTGCATTTTGGAAAAAACCATTGACAGATCCCAAAACACCAGTATGATGACGGTATAATTGGATTGAATTTCTCAGTAAAAATCCTACGGTAAAAAGTTAATCAAGAAACGGCATTCTTTACCTAGGATACATGTTTAAAACTATTTGTCAAGTTTGTTAAGTAATTAGAAGCGAAACCATTAAAAAAAAACCGCACTTAGAGCGCAGTATCCCTAAAAGTATCAACCGACGTCAAAACACCAGTATGATGAGTGTAAAAGTAGATTGAATTTCTCAGCAATCTTACCGTAAAAAGATAGTCAAATAACGGCATTCTAGATTTATGATACATGTCTAAAAGGATCCTATAATTTTATTTAATAATTGGAAACGGAACCATTAAAAAGTTCTAGCCAATTCGAGCCCAGTATGAAAAAAACCATTGACTTATCTCAAAACACCAGTATCATGACTGTATAAACTGCATGGATTGAATTTCTCAGTAAAAATCCTATAGTAAAAAGTTAATCCCAAAACGGCATTTCAGACTTATGATACATGTCTAAAAGGATCTTATAATTTTATTGGGTATTTCGAAACGCAACCATTAAAAACATCCAGCCAATTGGAGCGTAGTATGGCCAAAAGTTTCAACCGACGTCAAAACACCGGTATGATGACTGTATAACTGCATGGATTGAATGTCTTTGTAAAAATCCTATAGTAAAAAGTTCATCCGAAAACGGCATTCCAGACTTATGAAACGTGTCTAAAAGGATCTTATAATTTTATTGGGTATTTCGAAACGCAACCATTAAAAAAATCCAGCCACTTCGAGCGCAGTATGGCCAAAAGTTTCAACCGACGTCAAAACTTCAGCATGATCAGTGTAAAACTGGATTGAATTTCTCAGCAATCCTATAGTAATAAAATAATTGAATAACGGCATTCCGAATACCCAATACAATATAAGATGGCTTTTAGACATGTATCATAGGTCTAAAATGCCGTTTTTTGATTAACGTTTTACTATAGACTTTTTGCTGAGAAACTCAATCCAGTTATACAGGCATTATAATATTGTTTTGACATCGGTCAATGATTTTTTTCCATAATGCGCTCGATTTCGCTGGATTTTTTTAATGGTTGCATTTCGAAATACCCAATAAAATTATAAGATCCTTTTAGACATGTATCATAAGTCTGGAATGCCGTTTTCGGATTGACTTTTTACTATAGGATTTTTACTGAGAAATTCAATCCATGCATTTATACAGTCATCATACTGGTGTTTTGAGATAAGTCAATGGTTTTTTTCATACTGCGCTCGAATTGGGTAGAACTTTTTAATGGTTCCGTTTCCAAATATTAAATAAAATTATAGGATCCTTTTAGACATGTATCATAGATCTAGAATGCCGTTATTTGATTATCTTTTCACGGTAAGATTGCTGAGAAATTCAATCTAGTTTTACACTCATCATACTGGTGTTTTGACGTGGGTTGATAATTTTAGGGATACTGCGCTCCAAGTGCGGGGTTTTTTTTTAATGGTTTCGCTTCGAATTACTCAACAAACGATCAGATGATCTTACACATGTATCCTAGGTTTAGAATGCCGTTTTTCGATTAACTTTTTACCCGAGGATTTTTACTGAGAAATTCAATCCAATTATACAGTCATCATACTGGTGTTTTGGGATCTGTCAATGGTTCTTTCCATAATGGACTCAAATTGGCTGGATTTTTTTAATGCTTCCGTTTTGAAATACCCAATAAAATATAACATCCTTATAGACATGTATCATAGGTCTAAAATGCCATTTTTTGAGTAACTTTTTAGTATAGATTTTTTCCTGAGAAACTCAATCCAGTTATACAGTCATCAAACTGGTGTTTTGGCATCCGTCAATGGTTTTTTCCATAATGCGCTCGAATTCGCTAGATTTTTTTAATGGTTCCGTCTCGAAATACCTAACAAAATTATAGGAACCTTTTAGACATGTATCATAAATCTGGAATGCCGTTATTCAATTATTTTATTACTATAGGATTGCTGAGAAATTCAATCCAGTTTTACACTGATCATACTGATGTTTTGACGTCGGTTGAAACTTTAGGCCATACTGCGCTCGAAGTGGCTGGATTTTTTTAATGGTTGCGTTTCGAAATACCCAATAAAATTATAAGATCCTTTGAGACATGTATCATAAGTCTGGAATGCCGTTTTCGGATGAACTTTTTACTATAGGATTTTTAGTGAGAAATTCAATCCATGCAGTTTTTACACTCATCATACTGGTGTTTTGTACGTCGGTTGATACTTAAAGGGATACTGCTATCCAAGTGCCGAGTTTTTTTGAATGGTTTTGCTTCAAATTACTCAACAAACTGGTCAGATAATTTTAGACATGTATCCTAGGAATAGAATGCCGTTTTCAGATTAACTTTTTACCATAGGATTCTTACTGAGAAATTCAATACAGTTATACAGCATTATACTGGTGTTTTGGGATCCGTCAATGGTTTTTTCCATAATGCACTGGAATTCGCTGGATTTTTTTAATGGTTTCGCCTCGAAATACCTAGTAAAATTATAGAAACCTTTTAAACATGTATCATAAATCTGGAATGCCGTTATTCATTTATTTTATTACTATAGGATTGCTGAGAAATTCAATCTAGTTTTACACTCATCATACTGGTGTTTTGACGTCGGTTGATACTTTTAGGGATACTACGCTCCAAGAGCGGGGTTTTTTTAATGGTTGCGCTTCGAATTACTCAACAAACTGGTCAGATAATTTTAGACATGTATCCTAGGTATAGAATGGCGTTTTTCGATAAACTTTCTACCCTAGGATTTTTACTGAGAAATTCAATCCAGTTATAGAATCATCATACTGGTGTTTTGGGATCGGTCAATGGTTTTTTCCATAATGCACTCAAATTCGCTGGATCTTTTTAATGGTTCCGTTTTGAAATACCCAATAAAATATAAGATGTTTTTAGACATGTATCATAGGTCTAAAATGCCGGTTTTTGATTAACTTTTTACTATAGAGCTTTTGCTAAGAAACTGAATCCAGTTGTACCATACTGGTGTTTTGACATCGGTCAATGGTTTTTTCCATAATTCGTTCGATTTCGCTGGATTTTTTTAATGGTTCCGCCTCGAAGTACCTAATAAAACTATAGGAACCTTTCAAACATGTGTCATAAATCTGGAATGCCGAAATTCGATTATTTTATTACTGTAGGATTGCTGTGAAATTCAATCCAGTTTTACACTCATCATACTTGTGTTTTGACGTCGGTTGAAACTTTTGGCCATACTGCGCTACAAGTGGCTGGCTTTTTTTAATGGCTGCGTTTCGAACTACCCAATAAAATTATAAGATCCTTTTAGAAATGTATCATAAGTCTGGAATGCCGTTTTGGGATTAACTTTTTACTATAGGATTTTTAGTGAGAAATTCAATCCATGCAGTTTATACAGTCATCATACTGGTGTTTTGAGATAAGTCAATGGTTTTTTTCATACTGCGCTCGAATTGGCTAATACTTTTTAATGGTTCCGTTTCCAAGTATTAAATAAAGTTATAGGATCCTGTTAGACTTGTATTATAAATCTAGAATGCCCTTATTTGATTATCTCTTTACGGTAAGATTGCTAAGAAATTCAATCTCGTTTTACACTCATCATATTGGTGTTTTGACGTCGGTTGATACTTTTAGGGATACTACGCTCGAAGTGCGAGGTTTTTTTAATGGTTGCGCTTCGAATTGCTCATCAAACTGGTCAGATAATTTTAGACATGTATCCTAAGTATAGAATGCCGTTTTCGGAGTAACTTTTTACCTGAGGATTTTTACTGAGAAATTCAATCCGGTTATAGAGTCATCATACTGGTGTGCTTTGATCGGTCAATGGTTTTTTCCATAATGAACTCGATTTCGCTGGATTTTTTAAATGGTTTCGCCTCGAAATACCTAATGAAATTAAAGGAACCTTTTAAACATGTATCATAAATCTGGAATGTCGTTATTCATTTGTTTTTATTACTATAGGATTGCTGAGAAATTCAATCTAGTTTTACATTGATCATACTGATGTTTTGACGTCGGTTGAAACTTTTGGCCAAATTTTTTTAATGTTTGCGTTTCGAAATACCCAATAAAACTATAAGATCCTTTTAGACATGTATCATAAGTCTGGAATGCCGTTTTGGGATTAACTTTTTACTATAGGATTTTTACTGAGACATTCAATCCATGCAGTTATACAGGGATCATACCGGTGTTTTGACGTCCGTTGAAACTTTTGGCCATACTGCGCTTTAAGTGGCTGGATTTTTTAATGGCTGGGTTTCGAAATACCCAATAAAATTAAAAGATCCTTTTAGACATTTATCATAAGTCTGGAATGTCGTTTTGGGATTAACTTTTTACTATAGGATTTTTACTGAGAAATTCAATCCATGCAGTTTATACAGTCATCATACTGGTGTTTTGAGATAAGTCAATGGTTTTTTTCATACCGTTCTCGAATTGGCTAGAACTTTTTAATGGTTCCGTTTCCAAATATTAAATTAAATTATAGGATCCTTTTAAACATGTATCATAAATCTAGAATGCCGTTATTTGATTATCCTTTTACGGTAAGATTGCTAAGAAATGCAATCTCGTTTTACACTCATCATACTGGTGTTTTGACGTGGGTTGATACTTTTAGGGATACTGCGCTTCAAGTGCGGAGTTTTTTTTAATGGTTTCGCTTGGAATTATTCAACAAGCGATCAGATGATATTAGACATGTATCCTAGGTATAGAATGCCGTTTTTCCATTAACTTTTTTCCCTAGGATTTTTACTGAGAAATTCAATCCAATTATACAGTCATCATACTGGTGTTTTGGGAGCGGTCAATTGTTTTTTCCATAATGCACTCAAATTGGCTGGATTTTTTTAATGGTTGCGTTTTGAAATACCCATTAAAATATAACATCCTTATAGACATGTATCATAGGTCTAAAATGCCTTTTTTTCAGTAACTTTTGACTATAGACTTTTTGCTTAGAAACTCAATCCAGTTATACAGTCATCAAACTGGTGCTTTGGCATCATCGGTCAATGGTTTTTTCCATAATGCGCTCGATTTCGCTAGATGTTTTTAATGGTTCCGTCTCGAAATACCTAATAAAATTATGGGAACCTTTTAAACATGTATCTTAAATCTGGAATGCCGTTATTCAATTATTTTGTTACTATAGGATTGCTGAGAAATTCAATCCAGTTTTATACTGATCATACTGATGTTTTGACGTCGGTTGAAACTTTTGGTCATACTGCACTCGAAGTGGCTGGATTTTTTTAATGGTTGCGTTTCGAAATACCGAATAAAATTATAAGATCCTTTTAGACATGTGTCATAAGTCTGGAATACCGTTTTCGGATAAACTTTTTACTATAGCATTTTTACTGAGAAATTCAATCCATGCAGTTATACAGTCATGATACTGGTGTTTTGAGATAAGTCAATGGTTTTTTTCATACTGCGCTCGAATTGGCTAGAACTTTTTAATTGTTCCGTTTCCAAATATTAAATAAAATTATAGGATCCTTTTAGACATGTATCATAAATCTAGAATGCCGTTATTTGATTATCTTTTTACGGTAGGATTGCTAAGAAATGCAATCTCGTTTTACACTCATCATACTGGTGTTTTGACGTCGGTTGGTAGTTTTAGGGATACTGCGCTCCAAGTGCGGGGTTTTTTAAATGGTTTCGCATCAAATTACTTAACCAACTGGTCAGATAATTCTAGACATGTATCCTAGGTATCGAATGCCGTTTTTCGATTAACTTTTTACCCGAGGATTTTTACCGAGAAATTCAATCCAGTTATAGAGTCATTATACTGGTGTTTTGGGATCGGTCAATGGTTTTTTCCATAATGCACTCAAATTGGCTGAATTTTTTTAAAGGTTCCGTTTTGAAATAGCCAATAAAATATAAGATGCTTTTAGACATGTATCATAGGTCTAAAATGCCGTTTTTTGAGTAACTTTTTACTATAGACCTTTTGCTGAGAAATTTAATCCAGTTATACCATACTGGTGTTTTGACATCGGTCAATGGTTTTTTGACGTCGGTTGAAACTTTTGGCCATACTGCGCTCCAAGTGGCTGGATTTTTTTAATGCTTGCAAAATTATAAGATCCTTTTAGGCATTTATCATAAGTCTGGAATGCCATTTTTGGATTAACTTTTTTTTTTATAGGATTTTTATTTAGGAATTCAATCCATGCAGTTATACAGTCATCATACTGGTGTTTTGTGATAAGTCAATGGTGTTTTTCATACTGCGCTCGAATTGGCTAGAACGTTTTAATGGTTCCGTTTCCAAATATTAAATAAAGTTATAGGATCCTCTTAAACATGTATCATAAATCTAGAATAGGGTTATTTGATTGTCTTTTTACGGTATGATTGCTAAGAAATTCAATCTAGTTTTACACTCATGATACTGGTGTTTTGAGGTCGGTTGAAACTTTTGACCATACTGCGCTTTAAGTGGCTGGATTTTTTAATGGTTGCGTTTCGAAATACCCAATCAAATTATAAGATCCTTTTACACATGTATCAAAAGTTTGGAATGCCGTTTTGGGATTAACTTTTTAATATAGTATATTTACTGAGAAATTCAATCCATGCAGTTTATACAGTCATCATACTGGTATTTTGGGATCGGTCAATGGTTTTTTCAATAATGCACTCGAATTCGCTGGATTTTTTTAATGGTTTCGCCTCGAAACACCTAATAAAATTATAGAAACCTTTTAAACATGTATCATAAATCTGGAATGCCGTTATTCATTTATTTTATTACTATAGGATTGCTGAGAAATTCAATCTAGTTTTACACTCATCATACTGGTGTTTTGACGTCGGTTGATACTTTTAGGGATACTACGCTCCAAGAGCGGGGTTTTTTTAATGGTTGCGCTTCGAATTACTCAACAAACTGGTCAGATAATTTTAGATATGCTTCCTACGTATAGAATGGCGTTTTTCGATAAACTTTTTACCCTAGGATTTTTACTGAGACATTCAATCCAGTTATACAGTCATCATACTGGTGTTTTGGGAGCGGTCAATGGTTTTTTCCATAATGGACTCAAATTGGCTGGATTTTTTTAATGCTTCCGTTTTGAAATGCCCAATAAAATATAACATCCTTATAGACATGCATCATAGGTCTAAAATGCCATTTTTTGAGTAACTTTTTAGTATAGACTTTTTGCTGAGAAACTCAATCCAATTATACAGTCATCAAACTGGTGTTTTGGCATCGGTCGATGGTTTTTTCCATAATGCGCTCGAATTCGCTAGATTTTTTTAATGGTGCCGTCTCGAAATACCTAACAAAATTATAGGAACCTTTTAAACGTGTATCGTAAATCTGGAATGCAGTTATTCAATTATTTCATTACTATAGGATTGCTGAGAAATTCAATCCAGTTTTACACTGATCATACTGATGTTTTGACTTCGGTTGAAACTTTTGGCCATACTGCGCTCGAAGTGGATGGATTTTTTTAATGGTTGCGTTTCCAAATACCCAATAAAATTATAAGATCCTTTTAGACATGTATCATGAGTCTTGAATACCGTTTTCGGAATAACCTTTTACTATAGGATTTTTACTAAGAAATTCAATCCATGGAGTTATACAGTCATGATACTGGTGGTTTGAAATAAGCCAATGGTTTTTTTTCATACTGCGCTCGAATTGGCTAGAACTTTTTAATGGTGCTGTTTCCAAATATTAAATAAAATTATAGGATCCTTTTAAACATGTATCATAAATCTAGAATCACGTTATTTGATTATTTTTTTACGCTAAGATTGCTGAGAAATTCAATCTAGTTTTACAGTCATCATACTGGTGTTTTGAGGTCGCTTGATACTTTTAGGGATACTGCGCTCCAAGTGCGGGGTTTTTTTTAATGGTTTCGCTTCGAATTACTCAACAAGCGATCAGATGATTTTAGACATGTATCCTAGGTATAGAATGCCGTTTTTCGATTAACTTTTTTCCCTAGGATTTTTACCGAGAAATTCAATCCAATTATACAGTCATCATACTGGTGTTTTGGGATCTGTCAATGGTTTTTTCCATAATGCACTCAAATTGGCTGGATTTTTTTAATAGTTCCGTTTTGAAATACCCATTAAAATATAACATCCTTATAGACATGTATCACAGGTCTAAAATGCCATTTTTTGAGTAACTTTTTACTATAGACTTTTTGCTGAGAAACTCAATCCAGTTATACGGTCATCAAACTGGTGCTTTGGCATCGGTCAATGGTTTTCTCCATAATGCGCTCGATTTCGCTAGATCTTTTTAATGGTTCCGTCTCGAAATACCTAAAAAAATTATGGGAACCTTTTAAGAGCA
>BOPM01000589.1:207684-237973 GCA_022179025.1 Porites australiensis
CTTTTAAACATGTATCATAAATCTGGAATGCCGTTATTCAATTATTTTATTTCCATAAGATTGCTGAGAAATTCAATCCAGGTTTACACTCATCATACTGGTGTTTTGACGTCGGTTGAACCTTTTCGCAATACTACGCTCCAAGTGGCTGGATTTTTTAATGGTTGCGTTTCGAAATACTCAATAAAATTATGAGATCCTTTTAGACATGTATCATAAGTCTGAAATGCCGTTTTCGGATGAACTTTTTACTATAAGATTTTTACTGAGAAATTCAATCCATGCAGTTATACACTCATTATACAGGTGTTTTGTGATAAGGCAATGGTTTTTTTCATACTGCGCTCGAATGGGCTAGAACATTTTAATGGTTCCGTTTCCAAATATTAAATAAAATTATAGGATCCTTTTAAACATGTGTCATAAATCTAGAATGCCGTTATTTGATTTTTTTTTTACGGTAAGATTGCTGAGAAATTCAATCTAGTGTTAGACTCATCATACTGGTGTTTTGACGTCTGTTGAAACTTTTGGCCATACTGCGCTTTAAGTGGCTGGATTTTTTTAATTGTTGCGTTTCGAAATACCCCAAAAAAATAAAAGATCCTTTTAGACATGTATCATAAGTCTGGAATGCCGTTTTGGGATTAACTTTTTAATATAGTATATTTAGTGAGAAATTCAATCCATGCAGTTTATACAGTCATCATACTGGTGTTTTGGGATCGGTCAATGGTTTTTTCAATAATGCACTCGAATTCGCTGGATTTTTTAATGGTTTCGCCTCGAAATACCTAATAAAATTATAGAAACCTTTTAAACATGTATCATAAATCTGGAATGCCGTTATTCATGTATTTTATTACTATAGGATTGCTGAGAAATTCAATCTAGTTTTACACTCATCATACTGGTGTTTTGACGTCGGTTGATACTTTTAGGGATACTACGCTCCAAGTGCGGGGTTTTTTTAATGGTTGCGCTTCGAAATACTCAACAAACTGGTCAGATAATTTTAGATATGTTTCCTAGGTATAGAATGCCGTTTTTCGACTAACTGTTTACCCTAGGATTTTTACTGAGACATTCAATCCAGTTATACAGTCATCATACTGGTGTTTTGGGAGCGGTCAATGGTTTTTTCCATAATGCACTCAAATTTGCTGGATTTCTTTAATGGTTTCGTTTTGAAATACCCAATAAAATATAAGACACTTTTAGACATGTATCATAGGTCTAAAATGCCGTTTTTTGATTAACTTTTTACTATAGACCTTTTGCTAAGAAACTCAATCCAGTTATACCATACTGCTGTTTTGACATCGGTCAATGGTTTTTTCCATAATGCGCTCGAATTCGCTGGATTTTTTTAATGGTTTCGTCTCGAAATACCTAAGAAAACTATAGGAACCTTTTAAACATGTATCATAAATCTGGAATGCCGTTATTCAATTATTTTATTACTATAAGATTGTTGAGAAATTCAATCCAGTTTTACACTCATCATACTGGTGTTTTGACGTCGGTTGAAACTTTTGGCGATACTGCGCTACAAGTGGCTGGATTCTTTTAATGCTTGCGTTTCGAAATACCCAATAAAATTATAAGATCCTTTTAGAGATCTATCATAAGTCTGGAATGCCATTTTCGGATTAACTTTTTACTATAGGATTTTTATTTAGGAATTCAATCCATGCAGTTATACAGTCATCATACTGGTATTTTGTGATAAGTGAATGGTTTTTTTCATACTGCCCTCGAATTGGCTAAAACTTTTTAATGGTTCCGTTTCCAAATATTAAATAAAGTTATAGGATCCTCTTGAACATGTATCATAAATCTAGAATGCCGTTATTTGATTATCTTTTTACGGTAAGATTGCTGAGAAATTCAATCTAGTGTTAGACTCATCATACTGGTGTTTTGACGTCGGTTGAAACTTTTGGCCATACTGCCCTTTAAGCGGCTGGATTTTTTAATGGTTGCGTTTCGAAATACCCAATAAAATTATAAGATCCTTTTAGACATGTATCATAAGTCTGGAATGCCGTTTTGGGATGAACTTTTTACTATAGGATTTTTACTGAGAAATTCAATCCATGCAGTTTATACAGTCATCATACTGGTGTTTTGAGATAAGTCAGTGGTTTTTTTCATACTGCGCTCGAATTGGCTAGAACTTTTTAATACTTCCGTTTCCAAATATTAAATAAAATTATAAGATCCTTTTCAACATGTATCATAAATCTAGAATGCCGTTATTTGATTATCTTTTTACAGTAAGATTGCTGAGAAATTCAATCTACTTTTACACTCATCATACTGGTGTTTTGACGTCGGTTGATACTTTTAGGGATACTGCGCTCCAAGTGCGGGGTTTTTTTAATGGTTTCGCTTCGAATTACTGAACCAACTGGTCAGATAATTTTAGACATGTATCCTAGGTATAGAATGCCGTTTTTCGATTAACGTTTTACCCTAGGATTTTTACTCAGAAATTTAATCCAGTTATAGAGTCATTATACTGGTGTTTTGGGAACGGTCAATGGTTTTTTCCATGTGTTTTGAGATAAGTCAATGGTTTTTTTCATACTGCGCTCGAATAGGCTAGAACTTTTTAATGGTTCCGTTTCCAAATATTAAATAAAATTATAGGATACTTTTAAACATGTATCATAAATCTAGAATGCCGTTATTTGATTATCTTTTTACAGTAAGATTGCTGAGAAATTCAATCTACTTTTACACTCATCATACTGGTGTTTTGACGTCGGTTGATACTTTTAGGGATACTGCGCTCCAAGTGCGGGGTTTTTTTAATGGTTTCGCTTCGAATTACTTAACCAACTGGTCAGATAGTTTTAGACATGTATCCTAGGTATAGAATGCCGTTTTTCGATTAACTTTTTACCCTAGGATTTTAACTGAAACATTCAATCCAGTTTTACAGTCATTTTACTGGTGTTTTGGGTTCGGTCAATGGTTTTTTCCATAATGCACTCAAATTGCATGGATTTTTTAATGGTTCCGTTTTTAACATACCCAATAAAATATAAGATGCTTTTAGACATCTATCATACATTTAAAATGCCGTTTTTTGATTAACTTTTTACTATAGACTTTTTGCTAAGAAACTCAATCCAGTTATACCATACTGGTGTTTTGACATCGGTCAATGGTTTTTTCCATAATGCGCTCGAATTCGCTGGAGTTTTTTAATGGTTCCGTCTCGAAATACCTAATAAAACTATAGGAACCTTTTAAACATGTATCATAAATCTGGAATGCCGTTATTCAATTATTTTATTTCCATAAGATTGCTGAGAAATTCAATCCAGGTTTACACTCATCATACTGGTGTTTTGACGTCGGTTGAACCTTTTGGCCATACTGCCCTTTAAGCGGCTGGATTTTTTAATGGTTGCGTTTCGAAATACCCAATAAAATTATAAGATCCTTTTAGACATGTATCATAAGTCTGGAAAGCCGTTTTGGGATTAACTTTTTACTATAGGATTTTTACTGAGAAATTCAATCCATGCAGTTTATACGGTCATCATACTGGTGTTTTGAGATAAGTCAATGGTTTTTTTCATACTGCGCTCGAATAGGCTAGAACTTTTTAATGGTTCCGTTTCCAAATATTAAATAAAATTATAGGATCCTTTTAAACATGTATCATAAATCTAGAATGCCGTTATTTGATTATCTTTTTACGGTAAGATTGCTGAGAAATTCAATCTACAATTGTAGTTTTACACTTATCAAACTGGTGTTTTGACGTCGGTTGAAACTTTTGGCCGTACTACGCTCCACGTGGCTGGATTTTTTTAATCGTTACGTTTGGAAATACCCAATAAAATTATAAGATCCTTTTAGACATGTGTCATAAGTCTCGTATGCCGTTTTCGGATTAACTTTTTACTATAGGATATTTACTGAGAAATTCGATCCATACAGTCATCATACTGGTGTTTTGAGATAAGTCAAAGGTTTTTTTCATACTGCGCTGGAGTTGGCTAGAACTTTTAAATGGTTCCGTTTCCAAATATTAAATAAAATTATAGGATCCTTTTAGACATGTATTATAAATCTAGAATGCCGTTATTTGATTATCTTTTTACGGCAAGATTGCTGAGAAATTCAATGTAGTCAGTTTACACTCATTATACTGGTGTTTTGAAGGACCGTTCTGCTGGCTGAATCTCTCATCATTTTCGCCTTGAAAATTATCTTCAACTGCAGAACCTTCACCGTACAAGCGAAGAGGAGAAAGAGAGCAAAATGAACCTTCGGAGTCATTTTGCCCCACCGAAATCTGCACGAATCCCAACAAATTACATATCAAAACGCTGCAAATTAATTCAACTCTTTGAATTTGGCGGTGCATTTATTATTCCGAGCATGCTCTGTTGAGCCAGTCCAGTTTACTCGACCTGCTGCTTGCAAGACCGGTCGCGCTTTTGTAAATTTACATCCAAACCGACGGAAAAAAATATTAAAATGCTCCATCGAAATCTTGACAACATAACACAAGTTTTTCACCACTAGTAGCTTAGAGAGCACTTACTTCAATACCGGTGGTGCATTTGTGATAGATCTCCTCCTTTGAGAAGGAAAGGCAATTTTCTGCAGAAAATAGCGTGTTTTTAGCTCTATTTTACCGGAAGTTGAGGCCACCTGATGTGACATAGGCGAAAGGTCGCAATGAGTTTGATATGAGATCCTTTTAGACATTTATCATATGTCTAGAATGTCGTTTTTCGATTAACTTTCTACGGAAGGATTGCTGAGAAACTTAATCTAGTTATACGGTCATTATACTGGTGATTTGAGGTCGGTCGAAAGTTTTGGCCATACTGCGCCGTAATTGGCTGGATTTTTTAATGGTTCCCCTTTGAAATACCCAATAAATTTATAAGATCCTTTTATAAGGCTGGAAATACTAGAGCCAACAGAGCCAATGAAAAGAGATGCTTGATTATGGTGCGACAATTTTTAGCCAATCAGGAGGTAGTATTTTGCACTAGGTCAACAAACTCTTGTAGGGTCGTTGCGTATTTGTCATTTCATTGACCGTTGCCGAATTTATGCTTCTTTTAAAAGGTAAGCTGTTTTGTTTGTTTTTGGCTTTTGTGTTTATTGAACTATGACTGATTGCATAAATTCTGAGGAAAGAGTATTTAAAGGAGGTGACTTAAATATTGATACAATACAGTGGTCAAGAGACGATATCGAACGAGCGTGTTCACAACTCTTATCGAATTAGCGTGTTCGCCACTGAACCAGCGTGTTCATCGAACTAAAACTGAGAGGTCCATCGGCCAGCATGCCTTTAAAAACACACTTGAAGGAAGTTGCTTAAATATTGATACAATACAGTGGTCAACAGACCATTTCGAACGAGCGTGTTTACAACTCTTATCGAATCGGCGTGTTCGGCACTGAACCAGCGTGCTCATCGCCAGCACATACTTGATCAAATACGAATATCTGAGAGAACTGACTCATCCAATCAGCTGAATTAAAAATCAAGTCAGAATGCGCTCAGTGACCATATTCACAGTTCAATTCACACAGTGAGATCAGAACATCATTCACCAACGATCATTATTCTTTGTCTATCTTATGTAATCCCGCTGATATTACACAGTTACAATGCGAATAGTTCGGGCATACTGAGCTTAAGTTTGCTAAAAGATGCTTAAGTTTATATTGTGAGACTTTGGAGCTGATAAGTTTACTTAAACGAAAAATACGTGTGAAGGCCTAAGTAAACTCTCAAGTAACTTTACTTTGCTTCTCATTAAGGTCGGACATCGATTTTCGGGGGATAGCGACGTTTAACGTCACGATCTTCGCATATTTCTGAAGGGCGAGGCGCCAAGTCTATTGTTTTCAACCAAGGGTTATTTTACATTAAGAGACCCTAAGCCTATCTTAAAGCTGTCAACAATGTTCGTTTTGTTGAGCAATCTTTGATCTTTGACACTTAATCCAGTTTATCTTAGTGGACAACCAAAGTAGTTGCTATTCACGTGGACTGTCGCAAGCATAATTATAGCAAATAGACTTCAAACATTCTGCATTGGAGCTTCACTCTTCGTCTTTAATTTTAGCCGACCCACTCAATAAACATTAAAAAATAAGAACAACGCTACCGAAAAATCATTATAACTGAGAACTTGATGAATGAACAATGAAAACAACAACTCAATAATCTCTCAGGGAGATCACCCACCAATGCAGATACCCGCGAGGTTTGTTCCGTTTCACCATAGACGGAGGAAATCTCTACATCGCTAATATAAATCTGACCTAATTGTCACATTTGATCGAAGAGAGATATTTACGCAAAAAAAGCTATCACAATTCACAAATGATGTAGACATTATCTTAATATTCTAACTTACACTGTCGAAATTTACTCGCTCTGCAGTCTTAATAATACAATTTGCCCAGGTCTTTATAATTCTCGGTTTTCACTCACGTGAGAAGGCAGAAATAAAACTGAAAAACTTTTAATGCAGAAAGTCTAGAATCTGGGAAATGAGAGAAGATAAATATGCAAAAAGCCTTGCCAAGAATCAGGTCTATCCAATAGCGCATACGTGAGATATTTAAAAAAACGTTTTACCCAAAGCTTCGTAAGGAGACGCCATGTTTGTGTCCATTCCAGGGGCACAGATACGGCCGCTGGAAACCAACAGAAACATCTGTTAAGTTTTCCTACTTATGCGTGAATTCTTCGCTTGAGGAACTCATAAAGATTAAAGCAATATTTATTCTAAGACAAGGAATGTTTAGATAGCAAAATCTCCAAAAATCGACTTGGATAAGCCCGGCCAGAAACCTCTCAGCCAAAATAAATCGCGGCTTGAGCTGGCCGAGGGTTGAATAAGCCGTGACCGTAGATATTGTACCACTTACACGGAGTGTTCGCGTCTTAGATAAGCCGTAATTTATTTCCTCTCCTATCTGAGCGGCCCTATTAAGTTGATTATTTACTAGTTGATTTAGTGTAATGTGATTATATCAGGGGAGCCATTTAAAGGACAAGACAACCTTAATTGCGGAGCTTCGCGCGCGAAGCCCGCCAGCAGAGCACCATGGGTAAATAAATCTACCCATCCCAGAAAATTTGGGATGACCGACCGACCGACCATTCGTCCGCACCACAGGCATACCAATTTTTACTCTCACAGTAGTTTGAGAGCCCAGGAGAAAACTGATTTCACATCAATGTTGTGATCAATTGACAGCTGTCATAACAGGTTATCCACTGATCAGTATCACCTGACCGTATTGCGGGCTCGGGTGTCGACCCATCGAGGTCGAGTAGGTTTTAAAGTTATCCGCTGACAATTTGCTGGTTTTCAAATGATCGTAGGCTCATGTTAATTTTTTAAATTCATATGAAATACGTTGTGTTCATGTCACTATGGCCCCGCACTATTAATATTTTGATTTTAAGCTGACCTTTGACGAGAAAATGCAGCCAGTTTTTCAAAAATAAAGGCCTCAAGACCTTTTCTAACATAGACACGCGTTGGTCACGCTCTACGTCCAATTTGTATACTCTGATTGGTCAAAATTTGACAGGTGAGTTCATGTGGAAAATTTTTCATTATCTAGAAACTTGTTTACTTTGACACCTGAAGCTGACAGAGTTTTGTGTCAACTTGCGATGTTTTTAACAGCCTTTTTCCACTGGATGTACAAAATGAAATACGGCTGCTTTCAGGAGTCTTCTGTTATTCGGTAAGCTTACAGAACTTTAAAAAGTCTCCAGATATTTTAATTTTTTCACACAGCAAATAGAAAGAAAACGATCCGAAGAATATTCAGTTGTAAATTTAGCTGTAGAAAGAAAACTTTGAGCTATTTTCTTCCCTCGAGTTCATCTTTGAAAAAAACAATTACTGCGAGGCTAGCTTAAAACATTAACTAGTAAAGCTTTGAGCTTTAAGACTAAGGATTTTTAGAGACACTTTTTAAAATACTTGTCTTTCGTGAATGAAAATTGTTGTCTCTGTAAATGTATCACTTTTATTTATTTTTAGTAGTCTCTCTTGCAGTTTTAATCGCTGCATGTGTTGTTTGTTTTCAGTCGTTCATGAAGATCGCGTACAGGAGTAACACAAAATGCATCCCGTATCGAACGCTTTGTAAGATTAACTGATTACACATTGTTATCAAATCATTAAATGAAAAAAAAATAATGCGATAGATTCTTTATTGTGTTGAAGCGTAACTCTATTAATGTTCATTCCAACACTGGACCAGCTTGCACTGCAATTTTGTCAAAAGTGAGAACCGGCTGGCCGTATAGGTGACTTAAGAAATTTTTTGAATGGTTTCGCTAAATGCCCACGATTTATCGTCGTGAATATTGACTGAGTGCAATTTGTCTTGAAAAAATTGTGAAATAGTGCATTCTGTCCAAGGTGTGTATATGATCGATAGTACTGTTTTAGGTCACTTGTCTTCGTGAATGAAAATTGTTGTCTCTGTAAATGTTTCATCGAATTATGTTTTTTTTATTGATTGTTAGAAGTCTCTCTTGCTATTTTTCGCTTGTCCGTGCCGTTTGTTTTCATCATTCATGAACATCGCTTGCAGGAGTGCTGAAAAATGTCGCGTGTATCAAACCCTTTATAAGATTACACATCATTATATAAACTGAAACCATTAAATAACAAAAAAAATTCGTTGTTATGTTTAAGTGTAACTCTATTAAAATACATTCAAACACTCGACCACACTGACAGCTCGCATCACAAATTTGTCAAAAGTGAGAACCAGCTGTCCGTACAGGTGATTTTAGAAATTTTTTGAACGGTTTCCCTAAAAGCTCACGATTGATCGTCCTGAATATTGACTGAGTGCAATTTGTCTGGAAAAAATTGTGAAATACCGCATTCTGTCCAAGGTCTGTATGATAAATAGTACTGTTTCACCTCAGGTAAAAAGGGTATAAGAGGTTGGTTTACACACCCCCATTTTGTTTGGCAAGAATTTGTAAATAAATCTGTCGAGCGCAAAAAACCGGCCAGATTTGTTTTCCAAGAATTTGTTTTCGAGGCCTAATCTACTGTGATCAAGAGCCATTGTAGCTCTTGAACGTGATCGAAGATGATTGCAATTTTTTGGGTGTACATATAAGGCTATCAACTCGATGTAAGATGTTTCACTCTAAAATAACTTAACCTTTCCCCCAAAAGTCACATGAATGTGCCCTTAACTTAAACACGGACCCTGCGTATAAAAGGACCTTTGCCTGCCCTGAGCGAGCCGCCACTCATTTGAATCGAGACACCGAACTATTAACATCAAATAACCCGAGACCACAGCTTTTCAAGTAGCAAGACACACTGTTGGCCGTTGCCTTGCTCAGGCTGGAAATAAAGATTAACTAGATCATTTAATTTCTCTCATGAAAGTCTGTAAATAACAAAGATGATCGGCTCTAATCAGTTGTCTTCGCCCAAACAACTTCGGGTGAGTGGATTTTTCATACATTTTTGCTGCGTTGGTGTCTATATTTGTGTCTTTTTTCCCATTGCCTGGCAAGCAAGCGCACAGAATCAACGTAGCTTCTGTTTTAATTTATCCTTTCTACAGATTACTGTCGAGATAAAAGAGGAGAATAGGGAAAGTTTTCTGGAACTTCTTCACAATGTTACGCCGGCTTGCGAAGTGGTTTCCACTAGGAAGGTGAACAGCCCGTCTTCAAACGGTTAGTGCGGTAAAAGATCGCTTCTAAAATTTAATTTTCTATAATCACTACAATGTCGTTCTAGTGCAATTAGTTTTTGGTGTTTAACTTTTTCCTTCCATTTAAATATAATTTTATAGAAAACATTCTTTAAAAAAAGTAAGATTTCAGATTCAAAACAAGACATGTTTTAGAGAAGATTTCAAATCGCGCGAGCAATTCCCTTATCTTTTACCCGCGGAGTGTAGAAAAATTCGATTCCTGTCTGGGTTACGTGAAGATTTAGGTCAAGACCTTCCCACACGCAATATAATAATCTTAAAGGCACTAGTCTGTTTCATCCCAGTAGTCAAATCCAAATGCAGCTTACCAAGTGCAGAGGAAAACAGTCACATATTATTTTTCATTTGCAGAAAACAACAATCTCATCTTTTTTTAGCAGACTCTTTTTAATTGACATCCACTAAATTTTACATTTTCCTTGTAGCAACGAAACGTCCACGGTGTTCTGTTCCTGCGACTGATGAAGATCAGCCCCGTGAAAATGTAAGCGTTTTTGAACGCTATCCAGCACAAAGCCATATTCCTGTCCCTGGCCCTGCATCACCTGGAGAGGGAGGTTATGCCACACTGTGTCATTAAAGATGTTCGAGAAAGGTGGCCTAATCCCCCTCATGTCCCATACCAGGGACACCGAAGAGCATGAGGCCCAATTTATTCTGTGTCCTCAAAAAAGCGAGCAAATTTCTTTCTTGAAAATTGATTGGGAAAAAGAAGGACACATGATCTTAGGCGTATAAGCTATTGTAGATTTTTAGAAGGTGAGCAGTAAAGTTTTGACATGGGACGCGCGCTTGCGCTCGCCATGCGTGCTTTCTTTGTGAAAAAAATGATAATTTTTACAACTTCTAAAGTTGTGCAAGTCTCAAAATTACAGGCCAAAACAGTTTATGAAAGGTAAAGTGGTGTTATTTTTGGGTAAACCAACTCTAGGTCAATGCTTATAGTTCTTATTGACCTGAGCCCTGGCCTTCTACGAACAAGGCAAGATTTCCTTCAAATTAGTCCCGGAGTGCATTACTTCAGTGGACAACCACTGGAATAGTTGTTATAATCAAGTGGTTTGACTGTCATATGCTTTTCGCACTAAAGACCCTCTAAAGGGGAACAGTTCCAATGTGAAACCATTGTTTGGGGGTCTACGTATCAAACTACCTTGAATAGAGTTGTTGTGTTGCCGAAACGTATCGTAAGAGTATTAACCAGTAAGTCCTGGTTCGATTCCCCCAGTGCTCCATTATTCTATGAGTTTAATTTTCTTAGTGTAATTAAAAGTGATATGCTACAGATCGGCTTGTTCATGTTCTCCTTCAAAAATAAGTTACTTCCAGTAGGCTTCCATGATATGTTCCCTGTCTAGTTCTCATCTTCATTCTTATAATACAAGAAATGCCATGAATTACAGATCTCAATTTTCTAGAACCAATTTCAGGAGATTTACCATAGCATATCAGGGCCCAAAGTTTTAGAATACCCTGCTGAACTCAAAGATGAATCTTCAAAAAATATCTTTAAAAAGAACATACATACATTTTTAGCTCAAGAAGGTAATCTGTCCTAATTATTTTCATATTGTTGATGAATAATGTCTTGTATAGCCATTTTTTTCTCTCTTTTGCGGCTTAGTTTTTGGACTATTAACTAGAATATTATATATATATTTTTGTTATAACTATTAATTTGAATCAATCATTAGATGCTTAAACTAAGTTAACCCTGCCCTACTCTAATGGAGAAAGTCCATACAGACTAAAAAGACATGAGAATTGGCTATTAATTCCCTGTAAATGACATAAAAATTAACCTACTATCTAATTCAACTGCAAGATGCTACATCTCTCACGTATTTCTAATTAACAGTAGGGAAGAAATTACAATTATAGCCTCGCCAACAAGAACCATGGTAGGGCTTATTATTACAAATTCTTATAGAAGTATGTCCAGATATCATCCTTGAAGTGGAAGGTCTTTCCCACCAGCACCCTGTGGTGCAATTCGATCTGGTTGGCGACTTGTTTGGTAATATTGAAGAGAAGATGTTTCTCTCAGCACATTCTCATTCTATATGAATAAACAAGAAGTACTACATATTATTGTATTTCATTCTCTGCAGTAACTTCCGGGGCACACAGAAGCATACACACATACTAATAAAAAAACAGTAAAATATTTACGACCGGCAGCACAGCTCAAGCTTATTCGAGCCACAGGACCATGCCTCAGAAATCCCAAGGATTCTGTGTCCAAGGAAAATCCACACAAAGGGCACTTTCCATTAGATCTTGCCATGGTGTGCAAAATTTGTTTCTTGGCGTCCGTGGATGCAATAAAATAGGCTTAATCGGGTTTACTGGCGGTATGCACATCAAAACAGCCTGTTGTATTTTCGCCAGATGACAACACATACGGCAAATCGTCTTGCCAACAGAAATCTGTTTGCGTGGCGACGTTGCAAGCGGGAGGACGATCATGGCAAGAAAACGACGACCTGAATGTAAACAAAGAGGAATTATGACCTTCACTCACCATTCCCCTTCGTTTGGACCGCTCCAATGAGTCCTTAAGTCCTTCCACGTGCAAGACATTTCCCATTGGCGTCCGAGGAGTAATATATAGAATGCTCTTTGCTCGCTGCAATCTCGACTTCAACCTCTCGAGTCGCTCTTGCATCCCGGGTTCGAAAGCAAGCTCCAAGGTGTACCTTATTCGGGAGGCGTGCGGCGTTGTAAATTTAGCCTTCTTCGAGGGCAAATTATCCATAGCGAGTACCAGAAAAGATAAAGAGAAGGACAAGCAATGCTACGAGATCGATTTGAACTCAAGGAGAAAGACAAGTGATGTCGCAACAGAAACGCTTGACATTACTTGTCTTCCGCCATGAAACAAACTCCAAATCAATGAGATTGCATCGAGCAAACCACAGTTTGAGCATACCCCAATATTTTAGACCTCGAATCAAACATACTGAGGACTCAAGAACTTACAGAAAAAGAGAGGTAACAGAGAAGAGTGTATGGACCTTCCACCGCTCCATTGGTGGAACCGTTGCGAGCGCCAAATTCAAATTTTTTGCAAAAAACATTTCACATTCTCGATAAAAATTACCGGCATTTACTCGTTTCTTCGCTTTCATTTGCACAGACCAACTACTCTAAGTAGAAATAGACTAGAAAAGTTAAAGAATATGTGTCTTTCTTAAAAGATGGATTGTTGTTCTCTTCCCATATATGTGTCCGCCATCTTGCATGGGCTGGACAACACTAATTGCGTGACATGAAGGGGGAGGAGCTATCCCTTTTATAGGCAGGGTACTTGTTTAACTGATTTGTGAATTACAAGTTAATTGGTTGATTTAAATTATACATTTATCAATGGGAGCTTCGCTTTTCGTCGTAGCTAAATCTATATATTAGCTTTCTTTAACTTCGTGATTTTCGTGTTTCAGGTTATAACAATCCTGGAAAAAACTCAGTAGTCGAGAAAATGTTTTCGTTTATGTGCACTACCTAACGCAACAAAACTATTTCCAAACCAACAACTTTGTGCAAAGAAAACCCCCTCCCCCAGTTCAAGTTGCTTCCTATAAATGCTTAGGGATCCGGCTTTCTTTTGAAGACCCAACAACACTGCTAAATTCGATAGAATCAAAAGCTTTGTAAAACTTTACACGAAGACCTGGAATCTTTTGTATTTTTGTTTGTTCAACCACATAGTTGAACAATCATATATTTTGCCTGATGTATGTACCTTTCAGAAAGCCTGTCATTAAAAGAAGTCTTGCACTCCTTAATTTTGGAGACAGTCTGCAATAATGGGTCTCGACTTTCCATAATAATTCGGAGAGCGCTTCTTAACAATGGATTTTGCACAAAATCTTTAAATTGTCGAGGGAAGTGAGATAAGGCTACTCTTTGTCCCCTTATTTATTTATAGTAGGGGCGGAAATGTAAGCTTGTAAAATCAGACGAGACCAAACAGTAAAGGAAATAACAGTTTGTTTTTAAAAGTAGGTTGAGTTTGATCGTCCAGGACTTTTGTTGTTGACAGTTACCGAGGTTTCGAAAACCTGTGCCGTAGTCATCTTCAGAGTCAAAGTGAGTTGTAGCACGTCAGTTGATGGTATTATACTCTGGTTATTGATCTGATTAGTCAATTACGTCGCGATGTTATTGGTCGTCTGTCAGTTAAGCCGTGATGTTATTGTTATTGTTCTTAAAAAAAGAACAAAGGTTTGCCGACGACACAACTGCAATTCGGTCAATGGAGCAATCACGGTTCTTAACTCCTTTGGGAATCTATCTGCACCTAGGCTAAACCCTTCAAAAACCAAAGCGGGTCAGTTAGGGGCATTAAGAAACCGCAAGGAAAAATCCTTTAACTTAAAGTTAGACTGAGAAAAGCATGATGGCCGAAAGGGGCGGAAATACATAAATATCTCTCTGATCCCTTCTTTCGGAAAGGAAAAGACACCTCTATATAAACCTCATATAATCTTCATAATATATAGATTTAGCCGGGGCTCCCACTAATACAATTATTTTTTAAATCAAACAATAAACTCGTAATCCACAAATCAGTTGATATACGGGCTCATTGATGTGACTTTTGAGGAAAAGGCTAAGTGATTTTAGGGTGAAGCATCTTACATCGAGTTGATAGCCACTCCCCAAAAATAGCGATAATCTTCGATCACATTCAAAAGCCATAGCAGATGAGGCATGAAAAACAAATCAGGCCGAATTTCTTGATTTCGACAGGTTTACTTTTACAAAATCTTGCCAATAAATCCGCGGCTGTGTAACCAACCCTTTATAGTTTTTATACATCACATCTTAGGTGAAACACTACTATTTATCGTACAGTCCGCGGACAGAATGCAGTATTTCACAATTTTTGAAGGCAAATTGCACTCAGTCAATATTCAGGACGATCAATTGTGAGCTTTTAGCGAAACCGTTCAAAAAATTTCCAAAATCACCTATATGGTCACTTTTGACGAGCGCCAAAATGGCAGTGAACACTAACAGAGTTACGCTTCAACAAAATAAAGAGTTCATTACGTTCAATTTTTTATTTAATGGTTTTAAGGGTACAACGTGTAATTGTTAATCAGACCTTCAATTTGAATTATGAGGGGAGCTGTTTGGGACCTGTCCTTTTTTCTATTGTATGCATCAATGATGTTTGAGGTTGTTAAGAAGCACCTTCTATCAGTTCATGGGTACGCCGATGATACTCAGTTGTACGTGTCGTATTCTTATTACTATTATTATTTCTTTACATTTATTGTATATATAAATTTATTTTCTTGTACATGTTGTAAAGCGCTTTAAAATATTTTAATAGTTAAAGCGCTATATTAAATGTAATAAATTATATTTATTATTATTTATAACGATGTTTAATCTTAAAAAGCGTTTGATACGCGCGGCATTGTGAGTAGTCCTGCAAGCGATGTTCATGAACGACTGAAACCAAAATTGTGAGAGACTAACAAAAAATAAGAGAAACATAATTCGGTGAACCATTTGCAAAGACAACAATTTTCATTCACGAAGTATTAAAGTGTTTCTAAATAATCCTGAGTCTCAAAGCTTAAAGTTTAAGGTTATGTTTTAAGCCGGCCTCCCGGTGTTTGCTTTTCTGAAAGATCAACTCGAGGGAAGAAGATTGCTGAAAGTTTTCTTTCTACAGACGGCTTTATAACCAAACATTCTTGAGAACATTTTCTTTATATTAGCAATAAGAAAAATATATGTAAAGGCTTCTTAAAGTTCTGTATAACCTTATGTCAAACCTGATACTAGGTCAGATCATTGTCTCAAATCTTTAAAACAAACCTGCGTAAACTTGTTACATAAACTAAGCTCGACTACATGAAATTAGATACAAAAAACGCCATCCGTCAACGGATTTCCGACTTTGACAAGCGACACATCTCTCAACTTAAAAATAATGGACAAACTAGCCAAGAATGACAGAAGAGTCTTGATAGCAGCTGTATTTCATTTTCTACACCCAGTGGAAAAAGACAGCTAAAAACATCACAAGTTGACACTAAACTCTGTCAGCTTCAGCTGTCAAAGTAAACAAGTTTCAAGATGCTGCATAAATTTCTCCGCATGAACTCACCTGTCAAATTTTGACCAATTAGAACATGAAAATTGGACGTAGAGTGTGCCCAACGTGAGTAGTTATGCTTCAGCAAAGATAAGCCTCGTTGGTGGATTCCCTTTGGATTCCCTCGCAAGAAGTGGATTTCCTTCATTACATATGTAGGATTCTCTCGCCAAAAAAAGCGTTCCTCCATATATATTTAGTGCCTTCCTCCACATATAATTAAGTGGATAGTCGCTTCTTTCCTTTTGGAAGAACACAATAGGCACAATAGACTTGCCTCGGCTTGCTCGTGAAGCAATATGAGTCCGGGTTTCGGACTGTCTACTAAAAGGAAAATAGGGATAAGAGAAGCGATCACCTGGCAACGCGAGAAACTGCTTCCTATATCTTATTTAGCGCTAAAACTCAGACATATAAATAAAACACACACAGAAAGTGGAGTTAAAAAATATTTATTTCAATTAACTTAACGTCTTCTTATCTAGCGTTAAAACTCGGATATATAAACAAAACACACGCACATATACCCAAAGTGGAGCTGAAAACTCCATTTCAGTTTTGTTTGACTATTACAGAACTGTTTTCTCCGTTTTATCTCGAGGAAATGAGGAAACTATTGGAGTCTCAACGTTTCACGCGCCGTTAGTCAGGTAATCATGCGCCAGCCCGAAGTTGATCGCCTTTTTCTAATACTAAACTAGAAAAAGGCGATCATTATTACATCCAAACACGGCACAAGGATCTTTATTCCCATTACAATTTTATTGTAAGAAAACTTTAAGAAAAAGTGTCCCGAAAAGCGCTCGAAAATACAAACGAAATGTGCTTATGCCCCCTGGGCACCCTATAATACTACTTAAATCGAGTTAATTCAATGTGGCCGCCGTATCGGTAAAAAGGTCTATTGTGCCTATTGTGTTCTTCCAAAAGAAAACAAAGGACTATCCACTTAACTATGTATGGAGGAAGGCAGTTAATCAATATGGAAGAACGCATTTTTTGGTGAGAGAATCCTGCATATGTAATGACGGGAGTCCACCCTTGTCGAAAGAATCCAAAGGGAATCTACCAACGAGGCTTATCTTTGCTGAAACATAACTACTGTGTGACATTGGTGAGAAAATGTCTTCCTTGCTTGTATTTTTAAAGAACTGGCTGAATTTTCGCGTCCGAGGTTGGTTTGAAATCAAAATCTTAATAATGCGGGGCCATAGTGACATAACGACGACAGATTTCATATAAATTTTTAAAAAATAAACTTTAGCCTGCGATCATTTGAGAACTAGTAACATAACTTCAAAAGTAGTAACATAACTAGTAACATAACTTCAAACTAGTAACATAACTTCAAAAACGTAGTTACTGTCGCACATCTCCCTTTCTCAAGTTCTTCGTTTAGTTCTTGTCCTAGAGATAACTTGGATGTCAGAATGCCGAAGTGGTCTTCCATCCGAGATTCCAAATGACACAACATAATGTTGCCGAGTGAGACATGATCGTCGTCCTCACCTTGCGTCCCATCGTGGAGCAAGGGTTTCGGTGATGGTTGATAATGCGAAGAGGATGATCTCGAAGAGCGTGTTTCACGTTGATTCCGTTTTAGCTCCACGCACGGGCGTGCCCAATAATTGACTAAACCTACCCATTCCAGGAAATGTGGTCATCATATGGAGACATCATTGAACGCAGCGTGGGACACAATCAAATATCTCCAAAATGAGTCAAAAAATACAGACTGAATTCCGAAAGACACAAAGAAAGTTTGGAAAAAGAGCTTGAGGACAAGAGTGTTTCATTCAAAGTGCTAAAGCGAAAATTGCTCTACAGGAGAGTCAGATCAACCTTTACGAAGCTATCCGAAGAACAAAAAAAATCATTGCACTGGAAAACTACTCTCGCCGAGAGAACCTCCTATTTATTATTATTTATTTTTCAAATGAGGAAGAACACGAGAACTGCACCGACTTCGTATATGATATCGTCGAGAATGGGTTAAAGTAAACACACAAGAATATGTACTTTCATGCTGTAATAAATGATAACGCTTATCATGTTGGTAAAGCATGAACCCAACGAACTTAATCCCGCAGCTGAATCTACTCGCTCGTAGAAAGTTTCTTTACTCAGGCCAGTACAATTCTATTTGTCTCAATTCCCTTTTCATTAATTGCTATTGCAACCTTTAAGGCTGGCAGCGTTTTGTCGTCAATTCCTGAGTATTTGTTTCGGATGGCAGCATAGTTGGCACTGATCAGTTTTACATAAATTTCGTCTTCTAACAACGAATAATGAAATTTTATAGCCCAGGACCTATATTGTCATTTTCCAGTGACAACTGGACTCTAATTGCTTTGTGATCAGGCGCAATTGGAAGTAAAGTTCTTAAATGAGAAACTCGATTCGCAAGGGGTTGTGATACGAGGAAAAAAATCAATGCAAGAAGAGAGTTTTAGTGCTTTGGATTCGTAGGTGAAACACAGCTTATTTGGGTGAAGATTCTGTGGACATCAATGGGTGAAAATTCTTTCATCACGGAAATGAGTTGATTGCGGTATGTGGTGGGTTTCCACTGGGACACACCTTTTCTGTCAATAGCTTCCAGAGTAACATTCCTATCGCCACCAACAGTAAAATTTCCAATGTGCACATTTGTTATCAAAACGTTATTTGGATGAGGGCGTATATGTTGCACAATAAAATATTTGCAGAGCCGGAGCTCAGCTTAATTTAACTGATTCCTTCATTTTGGTCCCTACTGAGATTTTCAACAGTATAGCTGAATAAACGGTTAATTAAAATACAAACACCACGGCTGTGTGTTGATCCATGCGAAAAGAAAATGTCACCTCCCCATTCATTACTCCACGTATTCTCGTCATCCGGAACTGAATAAATTTCCTGTAGGAAATAGGAATTGGCAATTTTTGTCTTTCAATAAGGTAAAAATACTATTAATGCCTCCTTGCCCGCTTGTCTTTTATACCCTTGTTATAAAGAGAACCTTTGGCTAAATTATGGGGTCATCAGTCGAGCTATGTCTGCAAGAGCGCTTAAAGAAATAAGGGACAACGATGTGTTTGGGTATAACTTTGGCCACGCAAGATGGCCGATTTATTGATTAAATATAACATCTTCAAACAAATTTAATTAGCTATGATTATTTGATTTTTCACGCTCTGGCAAAGGTGAGGGCGGAGAAAAAAGGCCACAAGCCTTCTGGAGGGAGGCTCGCTACACCCGAAGACGGATGACCCAGAAAAAGCCGAAGAGTAAACAGTTCCTCAGCACCTGCTTGAGGACAGATTACTCATGAACCAGTCGCATCGAATATAGCTTAAAAATGCATTGGACTTCCATCGTCCTAACTGGCGAATTTATGCGTCAGAAAGACCTTTAGCAGCAGCCCAAGTGGCTACATCTATGCGAAAATTGTGTGCTTTGTACAAGGTAGGGTCAAGATTACAAAATCTAAGAGCCCTATTAAGTTGTTCCACAAAAATTGATCTTTGTATGAGCGCTCCTCCCGGCCAGCGAAATAGGGAGCCACTGGTGGCCTCTCTAACAGAAATAAACGCTAAGACAGCTTTGACCGGGCAATAAGATTCTTCTTGAAAGATGTCAATAACAAATGGGCGCTCATTAGTACTGTGCTTATATTTATAAATTGCCAGTTGAAGAGCTACGACCTGCCCTTTTGTCGTCATTAAACGTGAAAGCTAATTAAGCCTAATCAGATTACTCTGATCACTTCGTTATCTCGCCGATACGTAAAAATGCAAAAAAGGCTATATAGCACATGGCCGAAAACATCTTAAACTGGTAGGCTGACTCTGTAATGTGCTGAAATGAGGCAACAAGCTGCCACAAGATTGGTAGTGCAATAGGAAGACGTACGTCACGTACCGGTGCTAACTTGCGATAACCTTTAAGAATTTGACGAATGATCGCAGTTTCCAATGGATCATTCACACCTGCTAACTTATGGGCATAGCCGATAGCAGATACATAAGTAGTGACAGTGGAGGAAGCATAATTATGCGAATAAAGATCTGAAACAAATAGTACTATAATCGCGGGCTGTAGAGATAAGCATAAGACTTCGTTACCTAAAAAGGACTGAGCCCATCTCGTGAATAAGGTCCATGAGCGCTTGTAAGCGCCCTTGGAACACCTAGCGAGTCTAGCGGACAGAAGTGTTTGTGCTACAGAGGCCAGCTCTCCGGTAGAAGATGTGGTGGAACTAAGGTTTGTTGGTGGTCTATGCCCTGTCTCAGCAAGTGCTTGACAGAGTCATTTCTAACAGTCGTAATACAGACTGTATTAAGAACGAGATAAACGAGTATAAGAATTTAAAAGAAGAAATTGATCTCATTTATCCGAAGAAGGGTAAAGGTAGTATCATACGTTCCAAATGTAAATGGACTGAACGAGGTGAAAAGCAGACCGCTTTGTTTTTCAACCTAGAGAAGAGGAATTACAATCGTAAGTCAATTAAAAAGGTGGTTGGAGCACAAAGTACAACGTTGAATAGTGAGGACGAAATATTAAACGAAATTGAAACCTTTTTTAAGCAATTGTATAACTCCGGACTAGACGAAAACGACTTGTTCGATTTGTTTGTACAAAGTCTAAAAACTCCTAAACTCCAAAACCAACAGAGAAACAAATTAGAAGGCGAAATTACACTGGCAGAGTGCAAAGTAGTACTGCGGACTTTCAGCAGCGGGAAATCACCAGGCGAAGACGGTTTTACATGAGAGTTTTCTAATCGTTTCTTTGATCTACTAGGACAGGACTTAGTAAACTGTTTTAATGAGGCATATGTGAAAGGCGAAATGTCAATATCGCAGAAGAGGTGTAGTATCTCTCCTCCGAAAAGAAGACACAAACCTCCTAAAGCCTGCAAATTGGCATCCGATTACGTTACTAAATGTTGACTATAAAATTGCATCAAAAGTCGTAGCTACGAGATTTGAAAAGGTTTTGGAACTCTTAATAAGCCCTGACCAAACAGGCTTTCTGAAAGGTAGATACATTGGGCAAAATATTAGATTGGTCAACGATGTAGTTGAACAAACAGCTTTTTCTCGCACTCTTTAATTTTGGAGACAGTATACAACAATGGGTCTCAAATTTCCATAATAATTCGGAAGGCGCTGTTCTTAAGAATGGATTTTGCACGAATTTCTTTAAACTGTCGAGGGGAGTGAGGCAAGGCTGCCCTCTTTCCCTTTATTTATTTATGGTAGGGGCGGAAATCTTAGCGTACAAAATCAGACAACACAAAACAATAAAGGGAATAACAGTCTTTCAAAAAGAGCTGAAACTAAGCCAGTTTGCCGACGATACAACTCTTTTATGCAATGATTGCAATTCAGTCAATCGAGCTATCACGGTTCTTAATTCCTTTGGAAATCTATCTGGTCTCAGGCTAAACCCGTCAAAAACCAAGGCGCTTTGGTTAAGGTCATTAAGAAATCGCAAGGACGAACCCTTAAACTTTAAGTGGCCTAAAGAACTGTTTAGAGTCCTTGGAAACTTTATTTCATACGATGAGGAACAAAACGAGGAATTCAATTTTAAAGGAAAGATGCAAAAACTTGACACCATTCTTGGCATATGGAACTCTAGGAACCTCACTCTTTTTGGTAAGTGTCTTATAACGAAATCTCTTGGCATCTCACAGCTAGTTCACCCACTTTCAACACTCGATTTCCCAACGCAATTGGTTCAAGCTGTTAATTCAAGCATCTTTAAATTTATCTGGAAAAATCGAAGAGACAAAATCAAACGCAAAATTATAGTCCAAGACTATAACAAAGGTGGCCGACGTGCTCCAAGCATAGAGACCATGGCCAAATCACTTAAACTGGCATGGATATTCAGGTTCTTACAAAGTATACCTGCGCATGACGACGAATCATGAAAGGTCATTCCCAACCACTTTCTCGATAAATACAGTGGCTTGAGCTTCCTGCTACGTTGTAATTATGACAAGAATTTTCTTGATAAGATGTGCCTTCCTTAGTTCTATTAGTCGATACGCAGTTTTGCTGGCTTGTATTATTCAACAATAAAGATATTTTAACTGGCGGCCATTCATTCTTTTATACAAGTTGGTTGAATAAAAATGTCTTTCTTGTTCAAGATCTCTTAGGAGATGATGGTAAGGTACTTTCTTACTCGGAATTTTTTAAGAAATTTCGACTGAACGGTAATTTCTTACAATACAGGCAAGTTGTTTCTGCGATTCCTGAGATTCTGATCGAGGACGTACGGAGATGCCACATTGATAAAACTAGTCTTTTGTCCGAAAGCTCCTTCCAGCTCTCAGCGGACCTTTCATTAGATTTACTTAAAATGAAAAATAGAAATTACTACTGGCTCTTGATTAGTAAAGATCGACATGAAATAAACGCTAACGTGAAATAGAAAAGAGACCTCCTTCCTGAAAAAATACTTGCAAGGCATCATTTCTCCCGTGTGAAAAATATTTGCAGAGATAACAAACTAAGAGAATTCTACTTTAAACTCTTACACAGAATTGTCGTCACAAAAAGAGAACTGTTCACGTATGGTATTGCAGAAAATGCGCTCTGTTCTTACTGCAGACAAAATGATTCAATAATTCATATTTTTTGTAACTGCCACTAGACCAAGTGGTTTTTTTCTGAAGTAATCAAATGGTTCAGTGTCGAAAATGCCACCTCCTTTGCGCCATCCTCAAGTGAATGAATTTTTCGCAAGACACTCGTCAAAAAACCGAATTTGTTTTTAGTTTGCCAAAACATCCCTTTTAGTGACCTAATTTATGGGAAAATAGTTTTGGGTTCAAACGATTCATTTTATAGAAGAAATTAGAAAAAGTTTGAAAAATCGATTTTATGCACATTTTTCGCAGAAAACACGGCAGGATGCAATGGCAACTTCGAGAGAAGGGTGAACGCATAAGAAACAAATTTCCTACAACACCGGCAGAAACAGCGGCTTCTCGCGGCTCTTCTGAGTCGAAGGTTCGGGCTTTGATGGCTCAGTTGGGAGCGATGGCGATGGCGTTTGTACTGTGGGATTAAACTGCTCTGCTCCTTGCTGCATACCATGACAGCTCTCCATTGTTTTTTACCTCTTTTGCCCGATATGACCCGCTCCGAGGCAGGACATCGGATCCTTTGATCTTATGTCCTGCGAAGCTCGTATGTCGCTAAGCGCGAAATAAGGGTCGCGCTTGTCTGAGGCTAGCGATGACAGGTCAAACACCTATCCAAACACATCTGTCCTTGAACGCGACCCGAAGTAAAGATCCTTTTAGGAGAAAGTTTTAAAACTAATCTCCCTTGATTAAATTGCAATTAGGATTGTCAATATGGCTTCAAAGATCGCCAGTGCTGGAAAGCATACCATATTGAAAGAAATGATTAAGCGAGCTATGAAAGAAGACGAGCAGGCCCTACAATATCTGGACGTGGAAGACAGCTACGTCACACCAAAAAGTGATTTGCCGCCAGAGTGGGTGAAAATGAAGAGTGATTACAGGGAGACAGTGGCTTTGTATGTTGCAGCAAAGAAGCTAGGGATGCAGAGGTATCAATCAATGTCTCGAAACTATCTGAGATGTATGAGGCAACTAGCCAGAATAAAGTTTAACAAAGAGTTTCCGGAGGACAGTTATTCAGTAGAGAGAGAAGATATCCTCGAAGAAATGATGCTCATATCCTGTGATCCCTTTCCAGAACAATTGAACAGGACACTCTTCCAGCAAGAAATAAACGAAGAGTTTCAAGATTCAGATGATGATGATGATATCATTCCTCCGACGCCAAGGAAGAAAAAGTTGACTTCACAAGACTCGGATGAAGACCCTACTCCAACACAAGAGTGGGATGAAGACCCTACTCCAAAAAGACCAAGGAAGAGAAAGTTGACTTCACAAGACTCGGATGAAGACTCTACTCCAAAAAGAAAGCGTAGCCATCACAGCCAAGTTAAATGCAAGGTGCCTGGCTGCAATTTCCATGGCCAAGACATAAAAAGGCACTTGCTGACACACGTCAAGAAGGGAGAGCTGGAGGCTGAAAATATCCCAGCCATGGCGGAGCTGTGTCGGCATGGAAAACGACAGAGGGGGCCAGCATTCAGACCAGCAAACGCGAAAACGCAGAGCGCCATGAGGCGAAAAAAATGGTGCCCTATGAAAAACTGCATGACTGTGATAACCTACATGGACAAACACTTACGAAATGTCCACAAACTGAGTAAACATTCCGAGGAATATAGAGTCAAGCTGAAGGCAGCGAAGCCCTACAGTGGACTTGGTGAATTCCATACCCTTTTAAAGGACAGAGAAGAATCTTTAGGAGAAGGGAAAGAACCTTCAGAGGAAGATTTGCCAGTCCTGCTTTCAGAGGCAGGGGAGGATGTGACAAAGCCAGCGGACACATCAAGAGGTAAAGATGATGAAGATGATGGACAAAAGGAAGAAGGTAATGAACATGACGTTGACGAAAATAATGATGATGACGACGAAGAACATGATGAAGATGACGAATATAATGAAGATGATGAAGATGACGATAATGCAGCAAAGATTAAATCCCAACCTCGAGCCTTGGAGTACTATACCGCAACTAAATACGATGACAAGAGACATCAGTGGCTTTGCGGGTTTTACAGGTACCTAAGCCTACCAGATGCTGGATACAAAAAAGATGCACTAAAACTCCAGCACGTTGGCCAGGTAAAGCTTCTCCTTGAAGCCCTTGATAAAGATGGAGATGATATAACGGTGCTCGGTGAAGAGCAAGGCCATGCAGTCTGGTCGAGATGGGTAGATTCTCAACTACAAAGTGGAAAGAAGGCCCCGGGAACAATAATATCGTACCTTACAAGTCTGGAAAAATTCCTCAGGTTTATCACCTCCAGGCTCTATGATTTTAAGAGCATGCCGCCACTACACTCCAGTTATCGAGTACTCTTCACAGATATCATCCCATCTCTAAAGGGGTGGAGAGCTACAGTAGACGCATCCACTCAGGACCGTCAAGTCCGCAGGTACATCGATGAGTGTGATGCGATAATCACCATGAAAGAAATGCAACAAGTGAAGCAAAGTGAACCGTATACCGATGGAGAGAGGTACCTCTTAGAGGCAAGTGAAGGGAAAAAACTTACATTTCAAGAGTTTACCCTTGTTCGCGATCTTCTGCTAGTGAAATTTGCCCTCCAGACAGGCACCCGACCTGCACCATTAAATAACGCAGTTCTTGGAGACTTTCAAACTGCGAGAGAGGAAAGAGGGAAACGAATCATTTTAGTACCGAAACACAAACGGTCCAAGGATGGACCTGCAATGCTTGGTATGAACCAGGAGCTCCAGCGCGACATGGCCATCTATGTGCAGAAGATCAGGCCTCATTTTGCCAATCCAGATGAAGACAAGATCTTCGTGAAATGCGATGGCTATGGCTTCAAAAATGGAACGATTGGTAGACGGCTTGCTGAGTTTTTTGCAAAGACTGGTGTGACGACCCAACGAGTATCGCACACCAAAATTCGCAAATTCATTGCAACAAGAACCATGGAAGATGCTACGCTCAAGGAGGAAAGGGAAGTGGCAAAAATGATGGGACACGGTGGGAAAACGAGAGAGCGATGCTATGTCCGTTCAAAGCTCTCAAAACTGGCGGCAAAAGGCATGGATACTGTCGAACGTGTAACCAACCCAGAATACAACAAACAGAAAGAGAAGGAGACAGAAGACGACGGGGACAGTGTGGATAAATACGAAGGTGAGGGACAGATCACCCAGTCTTTTAATCTTAGTTAAACCGCTGTAAAACAGCATATCCTCAAATCGGAAAACGATTTCTTTTGTTTGTCTATTCCAGAAAAATCTGGACCAAGTACCTCAGGACAATCAGGACCAAGTACTTCGGACAATGATGGTGGTAAGGACATTGGTGAGCGAGTATGATTTATTTACCCTAAATGGTTCTCTCATTACCGTAATGACAGTACTTTACATAGAAAACGCTTTTTTGTTTGTCTATTCCAGAAAAATCTGGACCACGTACCTCAGGACAGTCAGGACCAAGTACTTCGGAGAATAATGGTGGTAAGGACATTGGTGACTGAGTATGATACATTTATCCTCAATGGTTCTCTCATTAGCGTAATGAAACTACTCTACATAGAAAGCACCTTTGTTGTTTGTATCTTCCAGAACGAACTGACCAAAGAGATCTTACAGACAAGCAGAAGATGGCAACCGCCAAACTTTTTGCAGCCGACCTTGATAGTCCGATCCTGCGGTTCAACTTGGTAAGAAACAAAATGTGCACGAACCCCACGTTGCGTAGACTTGCAACGATCAAGACCAAAGTCAAAACGGTTGTAGATCACGTTCACTATTTGCAGAAGAAGAGACGGGATGAGAAAACAACAACAGCACCCAAGGAAGCACAACCGCAGTCACAGTTTGACTTTGAAGATGACAGCACAAAGTCAGCGAGCGAGGGACGCCGCTTCTGGGATGAACAAGATTCTCACCTAGTAGAAAAAGCGTTTAAGGATGTTGTGGCTGTTCCAAAGAGGGCTGAGATCAAGGCGGTCTTTATGAAAGATGTAGACTTACAAGAAATATGGAGCTCAGAAGGTGCAAATAGATGCTACGATAAGGTCAAGAGTATTATAAGAAAAAGGCTACGTAAAAGTAAACATACGTCGAGGGCAGAAAGGCAATAATACAGGCGTCACAAGGAAAGCAGCTCAGTGGCATTGAATTCACCAACGTAAGGGACCTACTAATATACAGGTTTTCCATTGCAACTGGAACCCTGACTTATTTCTATCAGTAATTCGCTTATGCGATTATTTGTTAATGCCTCATCATGTTATTTTCGATCTAATTCAGTTGTATATTCCTAGGCATTTACGCGTTCGTTCTCGGTTTTCAACGCATTTAGTAGAAACACTCAATTCTACCAGCTATGCCGTTTTTGGGCATGAATTCGCGCACACCTATTTCGCTTAATTTTGCATTTTGGGCTACTATATTTTTTCTTTCACTCAACAACTATTCGACGCGGTGAAGTTCGCTGCTCATAGCATAGTTAGTTGGCCTATTCACTTGACGCGGTGAAGTAATACTGCTCGTGGCTACATAGACCATACTAATTCTGTTGAGTGAACCCCTTATTCCTTTGTTAGTTTGGTTTTTCACTTGACGCGGTGAAGTAATACTGCTCGTGGCTCCAAGTCAAGCTAACACACATCCGTAATTTTTTTCTTTCCTCCATAGTTGCCCTAATGCGTAAAGTAAGTAGAAAGCACCGCCCAGACCGTGCAAAGGCGCGCTTAACATCCTTTCTCGAGACTAAGTGTTTCGTCTGTCTGGATTCCCCTAACGAACACCCAAGCCGGCCTCTCTTGTGTTGTCGCAAGTACGTACACGAGGAGTGCCTACCTGAGTATTTGCGTTATGCCAATCAGGCGGTGGGAGACTCCTGTCCTCACTGTCGGGTGCCACTCCAACCGTATCATGATTCGAGCCCAAATGTTTCTTTGAGACCGAATCCTTTTTGTTTCCGGAAGGTCCATTATCCGCCTCCCCCGCCACCGCCACCCGATCTGGATGAATGGTTAGCATATTTTGGCATTCCTCTGGAGCCCGATGATGATCCTTTTCCCCGTTACGTTCTTCCTCCCGCACCGCCTGGTTGGGTAGAATATATGAGGCAGTTTTAACTATATATACCCCTTGGGTAACGTCACTCTTCACGGTTAACCAACGACGTTGGTGTTGGGATTTGTCATTGTTATATGCAGTTATTGTTAGTATTCCTTTTTCCATCGCACTGATTGTTCTCTTCCTTATTTGGAGCTGGGGACAGCTCCGTCTAAGTGGGGAGTATTTGTTAAACAATAAAAATGGAAGCGATGGAAAATGTTTCGCAGTGCGCACGTTTTTGACTTAAAATTATTAAAGGAATTTTATTCGGTGTTTGGGATTTATTGCAAAATTCATTCGTCTCGGAAAATATTTATAGGTTAAGGAAAAATGTCATAAAAAGCAATTTGACTCATTTAACTTGGTGTTAACTTCTACGCGTCAACACTGATCAAACGACATGCTCTCCCGAAATGAGAAAATGATTTCTGTTGATTGATTCTCCTTGGTCTTCTTGAAGGAAAAGGTTGATCGAAGAGTTACGTTAGCCACTTGTGACAATTGTTACAATGTATGTTTGTAGTGAAGTTGTTGTAAGCGTCCTTGTTGATTGGTTTGAGTAAGGTACTTCACTACTAGTAGGTTTGGTTTCTGAGTTAATTGATGATCGCTAGAAAGTTTCTCCTGACATGAATTCGGTGCAAAGGAGATGTACCAATTTGGTGCATCTCCGCAGTAACACTTCTGTTCATGAGATATGTTTAATTTGAGCCTTTGACAGATGACAAAGCCTTGTTTATGTTAAATATTTTGTCTAGTTTGACATTTTTGACCCTAATCTGGTCTCCCTTCGATATTTACCAGGAACTACCACCCTGCTTGTTTTTTTAAGAATTTTAAGCGTGTTTCCTCGAGTTTTTAACCCGAATTCGTGGCAGTGGATAACTTTAGTTAGGTTCAGTGGTTTTATAAGTGTTTTTGTAATCAAACAACTATTGTTTTAAATTCTGCTTTGTACTTTGAACTGCATTTTTAATTTACCGTTTAAGTTTGCGATCACGTTCGTGGTTAAATTATGGAAAAAGTTGTAGCCAATCATGTTCAATGAAGAAGCTTAACACCTGTAAATCGACAACAACCTTAGATTTTCAATCTGTAATTTTAGTAATTTCCTATCTGTTAGTATGAAAAGTCTGTTTACTGGTATATACCTTGTAGTTTTTATATTGCTCTCCTAGTTTTATATTGGCCAGTTGACTTAAGGTTAGCCGTGAAAACTCCGGTTAAGAGTTATTTCGACAAAGCAATTATCTCGAAGGTTTCATGCTAATGAAACTGTTTTAACATATCGGATTAGACTTACGTCAGCATTCGGGTTGCGCTAAGCAGCTGGTTTCCTGGCTGATATAAAAATGCGTGTAACACTGATCTAGTAGAGAGAATTGCAACATACGAGTTGTGCTAACTTCGTGTCACGTGATTCAAGAATTAAAAGTAGTCGATTGAACAGGAACTCGTCTGTTTGTTGTTAGAACCTGCTAGTACCCCCAGTAAGGTTCCTCAACAAAAGGAGACTAGAATGGTCGAGTGTAAGTTGATCAAGGCTTCCTTTCCGGAAAACAAAGTGAACTGAATGTAAAAGGGTGAAAGAGAAGTAGCGGAAAATTCAACTTCTAATTTTAATTATTTAAAAATCTTTTCTTATGGTTTAGAATAAACTATTCTGGAAACTGAGAATGCTTTGACCAAAGCTGTGTAAATCGACCTGAAACTGTGCATGGAACCTTGTGTTTCCTGTATTTATCTCACCTATTGAATGGAATATGTGTAAAACTCCTCCTTATGAATCGGTATATTTCAAAGAGGTACACAACGAGCAAAAATGCTATTGACCGACAATATACAGAGCGGGGGCAGCTCTAGTGTCAAATATTACTAGTGCATTGTTATTAGGCACCTAGTTTTATAATTAATAGTCTAATTTGTAGTCTTCTAATATATGTTAATATATTAATTATTATTTTTATTTTTTTTTTTTTTGGAGGGTATGTCTTAGCATGGGAATTTGGTTCCTCCTACTACCGTCCTGTTTACCATTTTTGTATTTTTGTTCGATTGTATATGTTAGTATTAGTTCATTTGTATCAGTTATGTATGGTTACGAACTGTGATTAAAGATTAAAGATTAAATCTAATCTAGAAATTCTGGTCACAGAAGACATAACTTGACAAAATATTTGAAATGAATGTTGCAGTTAATGTTTTATTTCAGTTAATTTTTGTTTTTCCTTTGCTTTCAACGAAGTGATCTCAACAAAATCAGAGAGGAAACCATTAAAAGTACAATTTGATTGACAGATCAAATCACGCGTAAGTTTAAAAATAGATCTTTGCAGAATTTTTAAACATGGCAATTCATAAGTTTATCATTTTGCAAACAACAGCGTAATGGTTTAAATGGAACCGCTAAACTTGAGTTTGAACTGTTTCCTTACCTGAGAAGAAAAGGGGAGCTTTGTTGTTTTCTGTTGACTCGCCAAGTTTACAGCCAAAAGGGCTTGTTGTGTCGTTCTTCGCATGTTGCTCGAGGTAAGAAGTCGTCTTCCTGTATCATTCTTTTTCCTGTTTACTTGAAACGTGGAATTTCTGCAAGCATTTCCTTTTAAATTTGCTTGTCATAAATAAACTTCGATTTTTGAGCCAAAATTTTCTTGTTGGAAAACGCT
>BOPM01000589.1:251276-269102 GCA_022179025.1 Porites australiensis
GGGGGGGTACTCGATATATCCCTGGGTGGGGAGGTGCGGCACGGCCCCTCATACCCTGACCCTGTTTAAGACAAATATCGCTGATTTTCCTACCCTGTTTAAGACAGAATTCCGATTTTTGATACCCTGTTTAAGACATTTATCCTGTTTAAGACAAAAATTGATAAATCGATACCCTGATTAAGACAAAAAATGATAAATTCGATACCCTGTTTAAGACAAAAATCCCGAAAAACATACCCTGGCTGGCCGCACGTCCCCATTAAGCCCTTATAAGGGAGTATCCCCCCCCGGTATTTGCCTAGGAATTGAGTGATTGCATAGGCAAGGAAGGCTTTAAGATGGCGTGAGTTTTCTACCGTAACGAAAGGTCTTTAAAAAAAACAAGTACATTAAAAATATTTGTCCTTTCCGTCAAACCGTCTGCTTATTGCTCGCGTGAAATTTGCCACATTTAAACTGACAAGGATTAATTCTTTTTTGAAGTCAAAATCTATTCTGAAGGAGCCAATTTTCTGGGTCTACTTCAAAAACAGTGTGTGTCAAAAACGTGGTAAGGAACAAATTAAAAAGAAAACTCTTTTATGTACTGCAACACAGGTGATATAATCTCTTACTGCTGTTCGTAAGTATGCCATCACTATTGGCTATAACAAAATGGGCATAAATTTTTGTAGCATGGTTGTTTTGATTTAGAACATCGCTTGATCACTCAGTACTGGACCTTGTTGCTTTTTAGGGTACTTTTTTTTTTAAAGATATGACTGAATCTGTATAATAGCTGACAACGCAATGTTGTTTTGATTTGCCACTAACAAATACCTCTTTTTAAGATGTTCCAGATAAGTTGAGCGTGTGCAGATTTGGTGTATGAGCATTGTCCTTTCATAATGAGAAGAAAGAACATAAAAACTATTATGAGTAGAAGTTCAGACAGGTTTTAAGCATAAGGAAATACACTAAAGTAAGTTAAACTTAAGAAATGCTGGCATTCAAACGTCATCAGTAACGTAATATTTTGAAAAAAAGCAAAGAAAAAACAGTGACCGGTCATGCCATTTAGTGAATTTCCGGGCTCTGTGTTTTGATGATCAATTTTATGCTCAGTTTGCGAAAAATGTTGCTATTGTAGGAAGAGTGGTAAAGAAGCAAAAGAAAACAGTATAGCAAAAATGTGAAAGGCGACTCGTGAGTTTTATTACAAGACCGCTACGCTGAGTCTCTGTTTTCTCAGACATTACCTTAATAGGCTTTATTTGAGTCACTGTGCATATTAATAAGAAGCGTTGAAACAATGTAAAATTTTGAACCACACATTGCAGTGGATTAAAAACAAGGATTATTCAAGTACATCAATTTACAACATAAGTAGCGTTACCGTTCACTGAGGATCTCGTTTCAGACTTTAAAGTAACAACTGCTTCGAGGATTTTAGTCTAAAAATATCTTTCCTTACGACCCACGATTCTTGGTGCTTATGAGCGAGTACAATATAATACTTAATGAAACTTTTTCTTCTTGAAAGGCACTTAATTGCATAAAAAGGCATTAGTAAGGATATTACTGCACTGAAAGGTGAAATTGAATGGGACTCAAGTGAAACGTGTTTTAAACTTCCTTTGAGGTTAAGAGGTTGACCACAAAAAGGCCTTCCTAATTTCACAAACTTCAGTGGCATTTTGTTTCATGTATTGAATCAGTAAAAACCTCTTAACACTGAACAAGAAATGTTTACTGGGTAGATTGTTTTTACAGTAAATAATAAAGCGACAAGGGTTCTGCCCATCCCTATTCCGGCAGCCAAAGTGAAAAATGAAAGGGAACGAGTTAGCCTTGTGACGTCATAGGTAACCGGAAGTGAGCAATCCACCCATGTTTCGGATGAACTGGAGTATAAAAGCGAGATTAATATACAAATTACAAATAAACATCCCAAACAGTTACAGAGAATTGACTTGTAACAACGCAGAGCCGTGAAGTGTCGCTCGGCCGGGATTAAATGGGGCGCCTAGAAGGATCACATTTTGTGTCACGCTTAGTGGTAAGTTTAGCTACTTTGGCAAGTGTTTGTTCGCAATGCACGGAGCCACTAAAGGCATGTTCCAACGGACTTTGCGACGGTAAGGAGTGTGAGACCAACGTAACGAACAATGCAGTTGAAGCCATAGTGGCTATAATGAGCGTTTCTGTGGTGTTGATCATCGGTTTGGTGATGTTGTTGGTGTACATATGCCTCAAGCAAGGATCCCGGTCACAAAACAGCGATTCTACGAACGATTCTAATATGGTAACATGTGAAAACACTGCTATTGAAATTCCAGATTACTTACTTAGGAGACGCTTTTCTTCCTTAAGCACGACGTCGGGTCCACCGCCGTATTTTAGTCTCTTTAACTTCATTTGTAATGAAAATGGAGAGATTCCTAACACTGTTATAGGACAAAACTTTAGAACTGAAAATCTACCACGACTCCCGAGCACGTCCGAGCAACCTCCCGAATACGGAGTGTTGTTCGGGACGCCGCCGCCTTACGATGTGGTTGTTCTGCGGAGTGAATTGGCAACAACAGGTTTTGAGACACAAGGCGATACAAGATCGTAAACTTCGCGAGGAAACTATAGATTGAATCTGGGTTTAACTTTTAGACACTGAAATTGCTGGTTTAAGCACTTTTGAAAAACAAAAAACAGGGATCAATATGAAACACACTGAAGTGTGTCGCTTTGATCTGACGTCACCTGCATCGGTTGTGTTATCCACGAAGGGGATCGACAGGACGAAAATGACGCAGAAGGTAAACTGACAAACTCGTGACTACCTTAACACCGGCTAGACTCCTTTCGTTTGAGTTTCCTTTCAGAGTAAGGATGATTTTACGGTATGTCATGTATAGATTTATAGTGAAGGTTAATTAGACTAAATTTCGTATCGCCGGATTTGCGTTTTTTTGGGGGGACCCCAGTGCATGTCCAGTTTAGATTCAGTTCACAGTGATTTCTAGAGGCCGGATTGCCAACTGAGGCAAGAACAAGCAGGAAGCGAAGGCGTTGTGGTGGTACAGTTACTTAAAACTGAATATCTACTGGTTTCAATAACCTGAATAACATGCTACTCACTGAGACTTTCGTACCTTAAATCAGAACTTAAAAAGCTTCTGATTGAAAAACAAATGGTGGAAATGCAGAGTATAAGGGAGAAAATTACATTGAAATAAAAACAAACAAGTGCGGGAGAGGATACTATCCCCTCTTGGCTACGTGACAATTTAGCCATTTTTTGTAGGGCCAGTGAGGCCATCAACCCGGAAAGGGAGCGTCAAGAAGTAAGCTCACAAACGGAAATAGGCAAAGCTTTGCGACAATTGTTTACTTTGAACTTGAACTTGAACTTGATTTTTATTTAAACACGGTAAATCTATCAGATAAAATAATAATAAGAAGAAAAATTACAATCTACTTTAATCTATACAAACATGATCTAAAAATTTAAATAGTAAAAATAGAGAAAATAAAGAAATTCTGCTTTACATAGATGCCGTGTGCGTTTTATCGATTCAGTCAAAGAAATCGCGACAACCATTTCGAAAAGATTTAAGTGATTTTGCTTGCCGCAATTCAGGGGACAAGCTGTTCCAGATAACCGCACCATTATAGCCAAAGCTATTTTTCAAGAAATTGGTGCGGGGCAATGGAACAGCTAGTTTGTTTTCAGAGTTCCTTAAATTATAAGGTGGATTATATTTAGTGAAAAGAGAACCAAGATAGTCGGGCGCAAGACCATGTATAGATTTATAGACCATGGTGGCCACTTGTATTTGTCGCTGAGTATCCAACCGTTTCCAGTTGAGTTGCTCAAGAAGAGGATCAGCGCTTGTGTCATAACTGGAGAAGGTTAGAATACGGGCAGCCCGGTTTTGCAACTTTTGGAGCTTATTCGAAAGACTTTTGTTACAATGCCCCCAGACCTCGCTGCAGTAATTAAAGTACGGTTGAACTAAGGCATTGAAAACGGACTCCAGCGTGGTTCGATTAACAAAAGGCCTACAACGTTTAATTGCTCCAATGCCCGATGCGATTTTCTTGGCTATTTTTTCAATGTGCATATTCCATGAAAGGTTTTCGTCTATATGCACACCCAGAGATTTAACCGAGCTAACTTGTTTAATTATGTCACCACCTATGATTAGTTTAGGGGAAGTATCGTAAGTACCTAACCTTTGCGGCGATCCAATTAACATGAACTCAGTTTTAGATGAATTAAGAGTCAATTTGTTTGCAGTGAGCCATGTATTAACATTGGATAAGTCGTGATTCATAACATCATTGATCGTTTCTATCTTGTTACTGGCAAAGGTCAGGTGAGTATCGTCGGCATACATACGTGCAACTGAATTAGACAGGCAATTAGGAAGATCATTTATGTATAAAATAAAAAGCAAAGGTCCTAGAATCGTTCCTTGCGGAATGCCACAAGTGAGAATTTGACTATTTGAGAGCGAACCATTTACGAAACACTGTTGATTGCGATTATCTAGGTATGACCTAAACCATTCATAAGCGTTACCGCGGATACCATATTCGAATAATTTAGACAGAAGAATTGTATGGTCAACGATATCGAAAGCTTTTTTTAGGTCGAGGAAAACTACTGCATTTACACTGCCTTTATATTTAAAAAATAAAAACTTACTGGACAAAAGGCCCTATCTATCTGTTTATTTACTCTGCATTTCTAAAGAACATTACAGAGCAGTCATTGGGGCATTAAGCTTAGAACAGCGTTTTACAGTAGCCTGTTCCAAGCGTTTAGATCTTGGGGACGGCGCAAAAAGATATTATATTTTGAAAGCCGATTTTGTGAAAAGGAATAAATGCGCTAGTCTCGGGACGTATTTTGAGATCTCTATTCGCTTAACACGTCTTTCAAAGCTACGCGTTGAAGCTTTTACTGACAAACAAATTCAAACAGCATTTCAATAATAACAACAAAAACCGACAGCAGCTAGTATATGATCTGTTGAGTGAAAATCGACGGCAGAGAAAGTGGAACGAGTAATACTTGCCAGTTCATTCATTTTTGGAGGTAAAGGATATATTCGTTTGCAGAAAACAAATATAAAAGATGAATACAGGCATATATATATTTTTTAATTCAGTAAACAGTGCGGTTTGACGCCCGTTGCTTGATTGACAACTTTTAACACCGGAAACTACGTTCGGATTGCTAGCCGACAAAGTGGGCGGAATGACCTTTTGAAAACAAATCTCACAGGCGTTCCCTCCTCTCTCCTTCTTTTCCACTATCCGAACGCAGCAAGCTCCGTTTTACAGTTGTGCTTATATATAAAAAAAATGTTTTACGGGCCGTTTCTTGGAAATCCTGATACTTTTAGAAAGTAGAACAGGCAGTGTAAGTTTCAGCCCACAAACAACCGAAAATTGAAAAAGCCAGATGTAATAATACTGATGTCCTGTCAAGAGCGTAGAATCTTGAGTCCACCCACCCCCTTTCCCGAGAATGGTTGTGAACCTATGACCTGCTAAACACCAGACGGATGCACAGGGTCCATTAGTTTGAACGTCTTTTAAAAATGGCAAAGTATAGATCCTCGTCGCTTCGCAAACTTAATAAGCACAATTAAGAACGTAGTCTCCTGGCCCAATGCCGGATCTTTACGGTTCCAATTTGAATTGATTCCCGACTCCATATCTCCTGATCAAGAGCTTCTACAGATCTTCATTTTGAAAATAAATGACCACTAGCATTTCCTCGTAGGCGCAAATGACCGTTTACTCTTAAGAGCAACGGCGGAAAGCCAAGCTTTGTGAGCTTTAAGCATAAATATTTACTGTTAGCCGATCATGGCATCTTACGAGCCTTCAGTCTTGAGGTCTGGAATGTATATGTTGCGAAACGAAACTGTAACAAATTATTGTCAAAGTTTTGTTGTTCGCACAACATAGTAATCTCCTGTGGACCCTGTGGCGAATGCTCTATTCACTGAACCACTAAGAGACTCACTAAACATAACCATGACGCTATTTATTTTACTGACATCAAATCTACACTGTCTTCAATTATTGGTGTCGCCTGTTATGGACACACTGAAATGTCACTATCACCCTGCATTGACTTGTATAATATTGCATACAGTTTTTAATTCACGGCATATATCTACATTTTTTCTTGACGTACCCTATCATATCGCTGACTCTACTAGCCATCATAGCTATGATGCATTCTATCATACCTGCGTAAAAAACACCTCTGCACTCCCTAAAAGGGGGTCAACTTGACTTGGCATGGCGAGTTCCGTTGCATTCATCTCTGAACGTAGACGAAAAGACGAGAAGCAAGATAAGTTCAAGGTAATAGGATATACTTTCCCATAATAAATAGTCTAATTACTATCGTTGTTTTGTATGAAAAAAATGTGGTCACTTTGCCTCGAGTACTTATAAGATTAGTCTTAAGTAAGCAGACGTTTGGGTTCCGTCATGTGGCTGCCGAAGAACTTGAACTTTAAACGTTTGGAGTTCTACGTCAGTTTCGCTTTTGAGAAAAACTCAATTTACACAAGTAACATTCCAGTTCTTTACTCAGCTGTTATTTACAGTCCCTTATCCGCTAACCCCATAGAAACACCCTTTTCGAATACGTGTGAGTGAAATAACAAAAAGATCTTTGCTAGACATTGATTCCAGAACAACTGAATTTAACGATCTTCCGCGATCCGATCAACATTCTGGGTTTAAAGTTGAGCATGCAGTCAGTAAGCCTCTGATAACTTATCTAGCTTTTACCCAGTCATAAGTTTAAATTCAGTATTTTTTAAGACCTCGTATCTTTTCCACCCTCTGTCACGAGGTTAGTCTTATCACCTTACAGCTTGTCTTCATTCAAGATTTATCCGCTTTTCTATACATGAAGGATGAATACACGTAAGTTATCAAGGCAAAAAGTTGAATCTGCTTTAAAATGACATCCGTGATATCCTTAACTTTACTTGGTCTCGTGCGCCGTATGTAGTTGTATCACCTGGAATTGTAGTACCAACCTTCCATTTTGTCAAAAGGCTTGTCTTCAGTTATTAAACAAGGCAGGCTTTCGGGTGGCCCCTTAAGATACACCGTTTCTGTCTACGGGGTTATGGTAGGCGACCATGTTTGCCACGTAGTTATATAAAAGGCAACCATGACTTTCTAGATGTGATAATACCATCATCGTCAGTTCGACCTGGTAGCTTAGCCGTCTCTCTGGGGTAGGGAGTAATCTACGGCTACAGATACGGGAAATACTCGTACCCCTACACCAAACCGGTGTATCTTAAGGTCTCTATCATCACTATTTCTTCACCCCATTCCTCAATTAAGAGGTCCAACATTACGAAATTCCATTGCCCTCTCGGCGTGAATAGACCTCAGTTTTGTAGAAGGAAGTATCAGTTCAGTATCCTTTATCGACGACATTCGTTGCCTACTTTACTAAGTATCTCCCATTCCGCATTTAAAAAATAATCTGAAGGGTGACTATCTCACTGATGGTCGATCAGTCGCTTATTTTTTTTGTTTCTGTTCACTTTGTCCTTAGCGAGGTATTTAGCAATATAACTTACGGAAGTCTATTAAAGTATTTTAAAAAGCTACTAGCTCCCCAAGGCTTCCCTATCACATTGATTTAAAATTTAATCAACGACTTTTGTTTTAAGTGTTAAAAGTTTGTTATGTACTGTGGGCGACGAAATAAACAAATGAATAAACAAGAGCCCACTTACAAGCTATTTTGTTTGAGTTTATTTGACTGCATTTAGTTTTGGAAGAAAACATAAAGCCTATCGATCAACAGAATAGGTCACTTCCGAGTTCCAAAACCCTCACTTTCAAAATGAGGCCAAGTGTACAACCTTTCTTGTGAATATGTGTTTTATTTGCATAAGAATGAAAAACCATTTCCTCATCAAAGGTTGAACACTTGATACAGAAGCCCGGGGAAACACGGAAATGGCCTATTAAATAACATATTTATAACTCCAACAAGCTATTCATTCTTATTGCCTTTTAGCAGCCCCGATTTAAGCATTTTAGGTAACGAGTTCGTACATTCTGACTGGCTATAAACAGCCCTGATTTCAGCACTGAAATAACGCGCACTGACAGTTGTAATTGAATGTGTTCTATCACCTCTTGGGCGATCTTGTTCTTTATAAACCCAAACATTGAAAATAAGGACTCGGCTAACCTTACCATTGAATTATTGTACGTTGTTTATCTGCTCTGTTATTTTCGCTGTCAGCAGAATCGAGTGAAAGGGTCAAATCTGTTTATAGAGTTACCATGGCAACATTGAAAACATAACGAACCCTGCCGTCAGCTTTATTCAATAAGGAAGAAAGAAATGAGGAAGTAGGTTGTTCAAGAAATATTGAATTTACTGCCATGCTAGAGGAAACTTCTACTCTCTTACTTTTTGTAAACACCGCCAATTCTTCCCTGCAGGGGTCATATATTTAAGGGAAAAAAGGCCCCGATCTAAATTTAGATCAACAGTTGTAAGTTAACCACTGACCAAAGACTGACGAAAGTGAAACGTCATAATTTAACTAGAACAAAGTGACGTAGTGTCCTTTTCTTGGTCATTGACAGTTACTATATTAGTATTAGACATTCTTTTCCCCTTAAGTTTATTACTTGTTTAAAATCGAAGGGTCTGTGCTGTCTTCGAGTTTTCGTTTGAAGAAAAAAAATGTTTCAATGAGTTAATACCTATATCTAGGTGCAAAACCGTGACTTAGGTACTTACGGTAATGAAGCCAACATATAAGTACATTGTGAGAGTTGGAATCTTTGCTAACATCATAGACGGAAAATGCTTTAATTCAGTATTAAAAACTGACTTGTTCCCTTGCCAAATGACCCCAATTTCAGTTTGAAAAACTGTTTGACCTAAATAAAACTTCTGTCTTGGTAATCTATGCTAAATCAAATGCAAACATTTTGTTTTCCTCCAATTTTACGTGATGTGACTGAACAACATTCACATGCAAATGAAGGGTATTCATTAAGACCGCCAACTGCAGCCAAGATATGTTACTCGCATCGTTTCACATGAACAAAAACGTAAATAGCGGTCCACTAACCGACTAAAATGAAAATAACCCAACGCACTATGACGAAGCAGAAATTGAACTTTTGAACAAAACAGAGCGAAGCAGGATTCAGTGTTAAGTCAAGTTAAGTACGTCTGGGATTGAAAACATGTCTTTAGTACACATCTTGGTAGCAGTTTATTTCGTGAGCCAATCTGTGGCTACAAGAGGAAACGGCACAAACGTAAACAACAGCCAAGTGATCGACAACATAAAGTGCGGTTTAATGAACATTTCTTGTGCCTTTGGAAAGGTTTGTAAAGGAGGTGTTTGCATCGATCTCGGAAAAAATTCGACGGAATCCGGGCCAACGAAAATGAATTATCAAGAAGAAAAAGACCCAACATACGAAGTAATAATAGACCCAACTCCTAGTACTACTTCGCGAAGGCAATTGAAAACAGACACTACTAAGTCTCACAGTTTCATAACTGGAAATCAGGAATTTGCAATCGCGATTGTTGGATTCTGTGTTCTGTTCTTTAATTTTTGCTTGATATCTTTCTGCCTGGGGCGAATGAAAAGAAGACGATTGGCGCAGTTACAGCATCAAAGGCTCCGAGAGGCAACGCGCAGTTCTCAAGCTTCACAAACGGGGGACTGGAATGCTGAACAACTGAACATGGGGATTGACAATTTTGCGCTCAATGGCGAGCTCGATGCGTTCTCTAGTGATTTTATGTTTCCCCAAGTGCGTCTGCCACCTTACGACTTCTCGTCGGCTTACCATAAACCCAGGCCCATGGAGGAAGGGGACACGGCAGAAGGCGAATTACCCAACCAGGTCAGCATCGATGTTGAGAACATCGATGAAGACCCCCCACCTTACAACGATCAACAGTTCGATCATTTGAACAGCCCACCGAGCTACGATGAAGTTTTAGTGGTTCGGAGCAACGTGGAAGAAAGCACTTCTTAACAATAATACAGTGTACCACAATTAGAGATATATATGTACGATAATCAGCAAACATACTTGGCAGCATATAGCCATTGTTTACACTTCAAAAATAACAGCTATACTGATATGAAAAGCTGAAACCTCTCATCGGTTTTTTGGATTCTGGATCCTTCAAGGGTGATGCTGTGTTCACTGTAACAGTGTGAAATAATGAATGACTGTGTAATGTAAGCGGCTATGATAATGTATTATAACGTACGACAAAAGGTAGGGCGCGAGACGGAGGCCATTATGAATAGAAAAAAAAGAAGAAGAGATTACGAAACGTGTTGAAATAATGATGTTAACTTCTGACGGGGGCACCCGACAACGGTTTCCCCTTAAATGCATTAAAACACTTTTTAGGCTATTCAGAGTACTTTTAGAACTGTAGAAATACATTTTAATCGTCGCTATAAAATTTATCTGTTCGGTCATTCTTGTGCAACTTGAGTCTTTTCGAAATTACCAGGGTTTCAGTATTATTTACCCGAAAATTTTAGATGCAATTTAAAGTCTTTCGAAATAGAGAATTTTTCTGATTCCTCTTTCCATCGCATTTTCGAATCCGAAAATGCTGAGTTTCCTTTTTCTGTGAAAAATAACTTAATCTGGGAAGTGAACTGCGAAAAATTAAACTTCAGAAAATCGTAGGGAATTTCTAAAATAAGTTTCGAAAATTGTACATGAATGGAACGGTCATGTAGAAATTCTTAGCCTTCCTCAAAGTATAGAAAGTTTTAGGTAATTTATGCTTCTCCGAAGAGATATTTTTACAGAAAACTGTCATTGGGTGCCTCTGTTCTGAGTCCCATGGCAGCCCCACCAGGAACAAACATTGACTGCTGGTGTCGTAATAAATACTGGTGAACCAAATTATGTCTAGTGTTTTATAATATAAATTTTCGGCATCTCCAGCTGGATTAACCAATTCTATCATAAACCTCGTAAAACCCCTCTATGGCCGAGTCTTTAGTGAATTCGAAGATTCTTCGTTTGGGGAAATTCGCTGGGCGAAATATGCACAAACGTTTCTTGAGCCAGTGATCGGCAATCAAAGCGGTTATCCCCAACGAATCTCAAGAGAAACTAGCAGGCAGAAGGGGAAACTAGCCATGTGCAAGCACTGGAAATGTTGAAGATAATAAAACATTGAAGTAATAAAACTGCGGAAAAGAATCAAAAGGTCATTTGCCATTGAACAGAAAAACTTAAACCATCCATTCTTGCTTAAACCAATTAAAAAATATATCAATAAATTCTGTTGTTTGTGGTAACTAAACTTTTTATAGTGTCTATTTCCAACTAAACATGAACGCGAAGCCGAAAAGTGTAGAACCATATGTACATTCCTAAGAAAGTAACGCTTATATTAGGAGCCCTAAGGTTATATAAGTCATAAAAGGTGTCGACATAAGTATTCAAAAAGACTGCAAATCAGTCGGGTTTTTCGTTTTTACAGTAACTCAACGGCTTCTTAATAGGAACCAAATAAAGGCTGATCCACCTCCAGAAAGGTCCCCTTCCCATCCTTTCTTTTGGAAACAAATTCCACCACGTAAAAGAAATTTAAGACCTTCACCATACGTGCAAACTCGGTGAAGTCTAAGACTTATTACCATTTAAGTGAATCTGTCAACATATCTTTGATTCTTCTCATCTTTCGCCGTTGTAACTGTGCTGGCCACAGGAGGAAATTCGCTTTCTAGCAGATAACGTCGGATTGACCTTGAGCCAACGGTAACTTTATCTCAATTCTGTATAGAATCTTTCATTATAGTTGGTAGAACTATTTTGGGGGCAAAAGAGAATCTAGGTTTAAGCATTATGGTCTGCTTTGTCTTGTTTCTTATCGTTTAACTAATCCCTGAGGAAGTAAATACTATTTCAAACTGACTGCTGTCAAAACATCTTTTTCCTCGTCGAACTTCGTTTCTCGGCGCGATGTCTAACTACAACCTCAGCCAAAATTAAACGGAAAGGCAAACATCCTCCTCCCGAAGTCAAGGAAGAAGTAGCGCGAAAGCCAAAAGGCGCCCTTTTTCCATCTTTAAAAAGGAAAACTCGGGTTTCTTTCCACACAGACTCTAGTCGAAAAAGATGGTAAATGTACGGGATACGTTCAATGATGACCAGTAGAAAGGTGTACCAGAAGAGAGCGGACAAACTGAGCCGCTGTGCTGCTAGAGGAACTCCGCCTTAGCTTTGGCAAACATTTACGAGACACCGACAATCTTGATCACTCGAAGAACACCTTTCGCGCAATTTAACTTTGCATTGGGAAAAAGCAAAGACAAGGAAGTTAAGAGGTTGTATTATGCTATCGAACCAAGTTGGCCTTCTCCTGTAGAGCTTGTGGATTTCTCTTTTTTTTTGGCCAAAAAAGTGAAGAAATGTCGCTTTGCAAACCTCTCTCTCCAATTAACTGTAATTGCCGTGGCAAGTTGTCTTATATACTTACAGTGTGTAATACGTTCTACAGACAACTGGAAATAAATAATGGAAAATCCTCGGGAGTAATTACAGACCAGGGGCAAGAAAGATGCCAGCACGGTTTTCTCATCGACTTGTCGTGCATATTTCTTGTATATGTTTTCAAAACATTAAAATCGTTTGCGGTAAATTTTCTACTGAAAAGGTTTGTGAATGTTTCTTTCAGGTTTTTCTTGTCATACAACTGAGCCGCCTGTAATTTGCTAAGAAAATTAGGCTATATAATCAGATCATATCAAATTTAATGGAATCGACTACCTTTTTCATCCTTTCGAGGGATTTATACTATCACAACGCTTTTTGCTCTTGCCGGCCTCATTTGCCGGCGATAAAACACTTTTCTGCTGAAATACGAATTCGACGTTCTTGCGGTGAGCGATAAGATAATAAAGAGCAAATAAAAAGACTTTCAACGCAATGAACTTTTTATCTTTTGTACATACTAACAAATTATAGCTTCAAAGTGTACGCACCGTTTAATGTCAACATTTGACCTTGGACAGCTCTTAAAACTATCTAGATGACAGACAGACGTTTTGTAGTTTTGTATCTGATAGTATGTAGCATCATCTACTCAGAGGTCAAACTAGTTATTCCCTTCCCTCTTATGCAGTTTTGACCAAAAAGGTTCCCCTTCTACAATTTGAAATGCTACCCCTTTCAGAAACGCTATCATGAAAACAAGAGGCGTTTTTGCAAAATCTTAAGGTACATGTAGTTAAATATATCGGCCATAGCATGGACCACTTTTCTACCTAAATGGCAGTTTTCCTTACCCTCTTTTATACCTCACAATGATGATCTTGTGAAATTTCTACCCTTCAATAGTGCCTTTAGCCTCGAAACGGTACTCCTTTGGGAGCGACACATCGCCGTATTGTCCATAATGGAGTACCCCCGGATTAACCTTGGGTGCGGCCGTCGGTATCGATTAGCAAAAAAATCTGTGTAAAGCCGGAAAAATACAGCGTGAGATAATGTTGTCGTCCTACTATCACCTGTTTAAGTGATATCGGCAAGGCACATAAGAAGTTAGTATCATCTTCATTACACAGGTAATCAAAACAATATGTCAAGCGACTAGCGAATCACTCTCTCAGGGCTCTCGTTTGATCCGTATAGACCGTTTGAGTTCCTGCCTTACATGTAATACTGAGGTGATAAATGGCTGTTCTTATATGTGTGCAGACAAAAGCGAATTTATGCCGGGAAATGTGGAGATGTCTTTTCTTGTTTCTTCTTGTGGCATTTCAGATAGGTTCATGCGCCGAAAATTCCACAGAGGAAGCTTGCCAATCATGTCAACTTGCGGATCTCACAGCAAAACACAAGATTTATAACTGGCTCGTTCTTAGTATTGTGTTATTGCTGCTCGTACTGCTACTTGTTGTGGTTGGTTTTCTTTGCTACCGAATGTGGCCAAGGGATCGTTCTGCGTGTGAAAGGGCCGTCTTTAGATACAACCTAGCACAAGATCAGCAACGTGTTATTATATCGGATATTTCGAGCTCGCGGACATCGCCAGGCGAGCAAGACATTTAGCGGATAAAGGCAGCACTTGCTTGTGACACAAGGTTGAAGTCCACAAAAGACACCGGCGTTCGGCAATGCGTGGTTTAGGTCAGCCAGGAAAATAGAAGAAGAAAAAGAGCAATGAAACCTTCGCTGCGCTGGAAAACACTCTTCGTCAATGCTTTTTATTACTTCAATGTTTCGATCGACCAGAACACCTTCGCAATTAAATCTGTTATTTTTGTTCCATAGTGCCACGGTGCATATAACGGAAACGGTTGTTTTAATTACCAGCCTCTTTGTTTACAAATCAACAAGTAGCTTAGGGAAGCGTTTCCTTTTGGAGTCACGAAAGTCTAAAGGCGGCGTTCTCAAAGACTTAAGCGAGGGAATCTGCGGCTAGCTCAGGGACCCTCCAGGAGAGACTGTTTCCTGCTCACTCGAAGCCATGGAAACGAGGATGTGCAGATATCAAGTACGCACAGGCACTGGAATTTAGACAGCAAAGAGGAATTTAAACATTCTTCTCACTCAGGTTAAACAGTTTAATCTGATGACGACTAATAACTGACTAAGCCACCAAGGGCAAGCAGGATGTGAGAACAGACTATTAAACAGTTAATGATCACTCCCTGTAACTTACTTTAATCACAGAAGGGAGGCCTAATAGTAGTAACAACATGTGGTTGGTATACCAATCAAATGGATAAAATGTAATTCTGAAAACAAGATAGGATCTTAAACAAGATAGGATCTTAAACACTAGCCAGCGTTCACAGTCCCCTATTTTTCCCAAGATCGTAAGGATCGCACGCTCACCGGTATAGTAAGGCCGGCCATTTTGGTTTTCCCCAAGCTGGACTCAGAACATTTGAGACCAGGATGGACCCCCGTAATGCAAAGCCACACGCTCGATCTCGACGATCTTACGAAAACATAGGGGCCTGCGAACAGTGTACCTAAACTTTTTCGAATGTTAAAGACGTTGTATTTTGGCGCGCCATAACAAGTGAGATAAAATTTGTATGTTATTCTTTTTCTTTCCAGAAAAAGGATAGGTATGATTTGTTAGTAGACTTAGGCCCATTTCAAACGTCGTGCTACTGCCGTGCCGCACTCAATTGATCGAATTATATTCGACTTAAGCATTCCTGTAGATGGTTGTCGGAAATTTCGAATTAAACCCCTTTAAGTAGACCTAACTGTGCTGGCTCAAAATTTGCTTCGACCCCCAAACGATAACAAAATACTTCAGCCTCAAACGCGAAAATAGGCGTTTCACCCAGAACACCCTAAGTGACTTGAAATCTTAAAATTTACACCCCAAAGCAAGAGGATGCGCATTCCAGTCTCTTCTATACGAGAGTCCCCCCAGGTGCTAGGCAGGCTAGCCTGCGAAAACATCCATTCCTCCGCGCTCTTCTTGCGCGAAACGTCCCCAGCGGCGAAGAGCGAGGAGAAACGGATGTTTTCGCAGGCTATAGGCAGACTAGAAAAGCAGTGATCCAAATAATATCTAACCTCAGAGAGGTAAATTACGATATGATTTTCTGCATCTACGTGAAAACCGCAATTGATTGATTTTTCTATCCAAACAAATCGACAAGTGTCGTAAAGTCCGGACCACGTTCCAATTTTCCGGACATTTCTTTGTGTTTCCGGACATTTCTTTCTGTCGATGATTAGAATTGATGATATGCACACTTCAATGATTGCGTACGTAACTTGAATGTATTGACTTTTACCCTAATCATAGCTCAATATTTTACCTGTTTTTTCTGTTCCAAAATGGCGGCGTTACGCGATCTAAAGCTGTGGTGGTGACGTATGGATTTTGGTTAGTGTCCATGTATTCGAATTATTGGCCACCTTTACTTAATAATCTGTAAAATTAACGCCGGAGGAAAGACAGAGAAAAAGGACAGTTTGACATGTTGAGCACAGAACATGTCATTATAATTTTTATAGGCGGGTTGATTATGGTTTTCGTTGTATGTTTCTGCCGTTTGTTTCGAAGTAAGGCTCGCTCACAGGAACGGGCGAGACAAACCAGTCTGTCAACCCAACAAACAGCACTCAGATCTACCTCAAATGCTCGCAGAAACAGCCTACTTGATGCCCTTCGTGATGATATGCCGGAAAGGAACCATAACACTACGGGTGGTGAGGCAATTCAAAGTCCCCAAAACGAGAGCCAAGAAGAATGTATACGGGATCCAATTGCCGAGAGTGGTCCGCCAACTTACGAAGAGACGCAAGAACCTCAGTTGCCTCCTCCCAGTTATGAGGAGGCATTAAGATTATCGATGGAGGATTTATCAGCAACACAAGAACAACAGGCGGAACACTTTGTATGATGGAAGATTTATCAGTAGAGTTAGAACACGCAACGGAAGGAACAGTTTGTATATGGAGAATTTATCACTATCGCAAGAACAACAGACATAGGAACAGTTTGTATATAAAGAATTTATCAGTACAGCAAGAACAAAGGCCATAGAAACAGTTTGTATGATATAGAAATTAATTACTCTTGTTCCAACAACAAAATTACGAACGATCGCATGGACGATTCACTACAAACGACTGCTCTTTGTGCCAGAACCTACGAATAAATTTTGGACGAAAACTAGTTTTCGATATAGCCCTAAACCAAAATTTCAATCAACGTTTCTGAATTTGAAATAGAAAATGAATTGTTACGAAGGAAGAGGTTGTAAATAAAATTATTAATGCCAGGCATAAAAGAACAATGGCGTAATACATATTTTAGGAAAGTCACGCGATATTTTGTCACGCGAATTTAATTGAAGCCTTTAACATAACCCTGAACCCACACAATAATCAAATAGTCATTGCTAAATGTTACAAGGACACAAAACAGAATAACAGCAGTCGTGACTCACAACATCTGTGATATTTCACCAGTTATCTAAATCGAAATTATCGAAATTTCTGGCTAAATGGTACGGCTCGGCAAACTTTTCTTTCTGTGTAAAATTAATAATAAATAATGATTTAAAGGTAGCACATCTACAAGAACCACTTTGTGGATGTGCTACTTCCAAATCATTATTTATCATTAACTGCAAACAGAAAGAAACGTTTGCCGAGCCTTACCATTTAGCCAGAAATTTCGAAAATTCTGGACAGACATTTGATCGATGGTCAGGTCATTTTTCGGGAATTCGAACCGAAAGTTGAGGACTGCATTTTGACGAAGTCCCTCCATTCCGGTCGGTACGAACCAAACGGAATGTTTCTCGGCTCCACATGGCCTTAGTTCAGTTACTTGTGAGCGGAGGAGGCGACTGAATACAAGGCTATGTTCGATACTCACGCTACAGAAATTCACACCTTTTTTGGTTTCAGATCATAACTGAAGGGACAATTCTGCTGTAAACTGGTAAACCCCGGGTGGTAAACCTGCGTGGCAGGCGTTAAAATGGCGAACGGGAAGGGGGAATTCGGGCGCCCCTCAAGACTGGTAAGTCACTTACCATTATGCTTCCGACACCCCAACCGGATTTTTCTGTCAAATGGCGGTAAGCACCCTCCATGTCCTTTTCTGCTCTTTGTACGCGTGCGTACTGACCCTTGTTGCATAGAACAGTTATTGATTTATTTGTTGATTTTAATTTTTTACATGAGAACATAAAAGACTTGTTTTCACTATTTTGTCAGGGATGAACATATTTTAGTGCCAATATTAAACGGGAAATTGATACTGATGAC
>BOPM01000590.1:0-10379 GCA_022179025.1 Porites australiensis
AAGTGTGCACGGACCCGGAACCCTTTATAAATTGATTTATGGGGGAATATTTTACCCCGCTTTCTTCCTGTGTGCGTACGGGCGAAGTTTTGAGACCGCCTCATTTTGCCTCAAATTTTGGTTGTTTTTAAGTCGCCGACCACGAAAATTGATTTTGTCGATTTTCTCCAAATCCAAGCGGCCTTTTGAAAAACAAACTACACCACGTTTAGTTACTTACTTATGCCTATCTATGGACAAGATATGAGCTGAAATGATTTTTTTGACTATGGCCGCGAAATTTCGATTTTGCTCGATTTTTACAGACATTTGCTCTTAATGGAACTTTGATTATACAATAAAATACAGTGTAAAGAAACAGCTTGTGTTCCATTAGTGCTCGAATGATATAGACCGCGGCAAAATAATCACTGTGAGTGCCCATCAAATAGGGTCCATTTAATGTGGGCTGATTGAAAGAGGAAGTTCAATTGCACAAAAAGTTTAATTCAGCAACATTTTCTATAGGGTTACATATATTAAGCGGTAAAAATGACAAGCAAAGGCAATTATTTAAGTATTAATTTTATCTTTAGGGCAATATTTCCCGAAAAAAGGTGTGCAGATAATTTACAAAGGCCGTATTTATCAAGCCGGTAGATTATTCTTCGCCAAAGGGACATCCAACGCAGATTCCTTTTACAGAGCTAACTGATATTTTGCAAACTCTTTTTTCCCACTTCGTCAGTGGAAACAACCAGCAAAGAATTTTGTGAGAGGTTAGTTACACACAAGAAGAAAACAAAAAGGTGAAACTTGACCGAAAAGGTTTTACCTAACGGTATCACAGAGTTGAGCATTTATTTAAGAACCGAAAATTTTTAAACCTAAGTCCTACTTAGACCACTGTTTGGGACATTCGTGGGACCTTTGGACCCTTCATGTGGTAGGGACAAAAAATTTAAAAAAATAGTTGCTAAAAAAGCTATTTGAAGAAGCGAAGTATAGGTGTCTGGAAATTTCCATTCGTGTAAGTTTTTTGAAGCTATGAGTCCATTAATTTTTCTATGATTTTCTGAAGTTGTTTTTCACCTTTCACTTCCCAGGTTTGATCATGTCATTCATAAAAAGGACTACTAAAAAAAAAAAATTGGCTTTGGAAACAGTAACGGAAAGAGGTATAATTGGAAAATGTTGAGTTTTCAGTAAACTATTCAAAAGCATCAAAGATTTTTGGAAGAGTAATGAGGGAGATCATAATTCAGTTCGCATAGACTAAAGGAGCTCAGGAATTGCAAAACAGTTAAAAATTTTACAGGGCCTTTTAGAAAGCATTTCAGTGCTAAGCTTTAAAAAAAAATCTAAAAAGATATCCTAAAATGATTATTATAGGATTTTTGAGAATGCTGGCTTTGTGTATGGTGGGTTGTTTCAAGCAGCGCGATGTTTCTCTCGCTCCTCACTATACATGCCTACACATAAATACTCACAATGTTTAAATACAGGGATTAGCCGGGCTGAAAGCGACTTAGGCTCTTTTCATTTTTTCATATGAGAAATTTCAGTTCAGTTAACCGAGTGAAATTGTTTACGTATAAATTTATGAAAATAATTATGAAAATCATATACGAGAAGTGCGGGGTAAAGAATTATGTAAAAGAAGATCATCGCGGTTATACTTACACAACTTTTGCAGTTGGGGAAAGAAAGCCTTTTGCAGTTGCGTTTATAACTGCGATGATCTTCTTTCATGTAATTGTTTATGCATAGTTTGCATCAACGTAGCCTGAAAACTATGATATTTTCTTAGCAGTAGCTTTAGAAGTTCCTTGACCATTCGCTGTTCAAAATCAAGAGTTCCATTTTATGATAACCTTTATAGCTTACAAAACAGGAAAACACGTCCATTAAACTTCCTTTGTTTCAGCAGAGACGCATGCGGAATAAAAACTAAACCGTTTATTCCAACAACCGATACTGTCGATCAGTATCTCCATTAGTGACCTTTGCGGAACTAACATCAATCTTCTTTGTCCACGTTCTTTATTGAAATATTTTTCAAATTCTTCTGAAAGGTAGACAAGCAACAGATAGAAAAAGGGAATTAAAAGTGTGAAGCGAAAAAAATAACAAGCCATGATATCATCCTTGTGCATCACCTGGTTTGCCGTATTCCTTACCGTGTCTGTTGCTATGGTAACAGTGAACCTTCTATCAATCTTCCTTTTTATAAAAAGACGCAGTCTTCGCACAGGTTCCATGTACCTAGTTATAAACCTGACCATAGTTTATTTGTTTTATTTTGGTGATCAGTTACTCCCTAGTATATACCAAACAGACCTTCAATATTTTTAAACAGCGAAATAAAAATTTTAAAAAAGTATGAATGTAGTAGATTCAAATACAATTTTAGCCACAGTTAGATTGTTAGTTAACTAGTTCGTTAGTAGTACCCTTTATATTTTAGCACGAACATTTTTTGCTCCTAATGTAATAACATATGTTTAGCTGTCTATATGGATCTAGCCGGATTTTTGAAAACGTTATCGTCAAACGGATCTTTTCCGTCCAACAGTTTTTTTCGGCCAAAAACTATATCCAAAGTAGCTCATTATAAAAACAAAGAGTGCAACCATTTTTTTTTTCTTCTCCTCCTTTCCTGATCTCCTCGCTCTTTCTTTTTCTCCTTTCCTTTTCCTTCGTTACTGTGATTTTGGAGCCGTTCTCGGAAACCTGCCTTTTGACGCCTTATCAGTCAAATGACTGCAAATTTCCTTAGGTTGGTTTTCCAAAACTCGTTTAGATATACTATAATATATTTTATCAGCAGATGTAGAGCCATTAATTCTTTGGAAATGCTGTAAATAAACCACCACCATTATTATAATAATACTAATAATTATTATTATACTCAGGTGAACGAGCGCTGACGTTAATTAGTTTTAAAAATATTCAGCTGAAGCGAAATTTAATGCTCTCAGCTTTTAGTCAACCAATTTATCCTAATCTCCCCTCAAACGTCACTGATATTTTTTTTCCACAGGTGAAAACAAGGGTTTTCACTTCAGCTTTTGTGAAGGCAATTTGAAAAACTGTAAGTTAAAGGTGAGCTTCCTAATTCGTCGAATTATTATTCATGTATCTTCATTACTGATCTTTGAAAAACAGACGTCAACCTGGTTTGTTCACCTTCTACTTTTCTTTTCTAATTAATCAAACTTTATTAAATTCAAATTCTTTCTAAAGGTAGACGAACAACAGAAGAGAACGAAGAAAGGTGTGAAGCGAAAAGAAGTAAAAGAAAACAAGTCATGCTATTATCTTCATCCGAGTGCATCACCCGGCTTGCTGTACTGCTTACAGTGTCTGTTGCTATAGTAACAGTGAACCTTATATCAATCATTATTTTTATAAAAAACCGCAGTCTTCGCACTCGTGCCATGTACCTAGTTATAAGCCTGACCGTAGCTGATATGTTTGTCGGAGGATTTTCTCACTTTTTCGTATTCAGTCAATTCCTCGCATACAAATGCGACATTGTGAAAATGAACTTAAGCCAGGAACTGGATGATACAATTTTATTTCTCTTCCTCTGGTTTCCTCTGACCTCTTTAACAAACATTGCAGTCATTTCATTAGATCGGATGCATGCAACAATTCGTCCCTTCAGGCATCGCGTCATCAAAAAGTGGGTCTACGGGGTAACAATTGCTGGTGTCTGGGTTTTAGCTGCAATGGTATCAACGGCGGGTATAATACTTGTTCTATATGGGAAAGAATGGCCACATCTTTACTTATTGCAATCATACAGTTTTTTGTGTCTATTTGTTATCTTTGTTTCTTACTCTTCTATAGCTGTTAAATTTTTGTGTGGAGCGCGTCCCCAGCACCATGGTGCAGCCAAGAGACAAAGGAAACTGACCGTAACATTATTCATAATGACTATCGCATCCTTACTGATGTGGCTACCACATGCGGTTTTTATTTTTCTTCCATCTAGTATCCACGAATTAGCTATAGTACGCTTAGAGTTTTCTTTCATCGAGCTATATTTTATGAACTCGCTTGTTAATCCCATCGTTTACACAATTAGAATGCCAGAGTTCAGGAAAGCTCTCCTGCTGTTATTTAAACGTCAACGAAGACAAAATGCCCCAGATATTCCTCTTCGTGCGCTTTAATGTATTTTGTTTAACACTTGGAAGCCAACTTATGATTTCGTCATCTTCATAAAAAAAAGAACAACAAAACAGTAGTTGATTGCATACAATATTTTTGCGGCCTTTAAAGTTCGATAAAAAGGCTGTAAATAAATGTTATGGTGAAATTTTTTCCTTGGTTCGAATGCTTTTTTCCTTTGTTTTAAACTCTGATTCTCAATCGTACATAACCATACCGCAACACAAAGGAAAACAAAATCTAAACCATTAATGAGTTGAACCACGGTATTTTGTCAAATACTACAACTAAATATAGAGCCGGTTAGTAGTCTCGTTTATCTTCTCGTTGCGTTTAGTATGCTTCCAAAATGAAAAGATATCCTCTACATTTCCTTGTTTACAGTTAGTCATTGTGGTCGCAAAACATGAAATATGTCCATTATGTAGATTAAGCGCAGAGGTTGTTCAGTTCTTAATTTGTTATTTCACAACGCGATATCTACTTTAATAATGCGACTTGTTGTGGTAAAATACCTCTGTTAGTAAAATCAGCATTTTAACAGACTTCAATAAAGTTGCTATTTATATAAACAGGATTTCTTTACGTTCTTATCTGTGTCTGGAATATCACAAGGATGGGCCGGGAAAAACGCTGAAATGGGAAAAGCACACTTCAGTGTCCTAAAAATGGGAAAAATCAGAAGATTGTTAAAAGTGTCTTTCTTTTTTTTACGCCCATTTTAAGAGAGGATTATAAGAATGTTGTTTTTCCTCGTTGTGTGGTTAAGGACATTTGTGTACAGTTTGCCAGATTCATTTAAAGACTCTTTTCGCCACTATTGTTGAACATTTCCGGGTCTTTTTTTGAGAGAGAATATATAGTCAAATCTGGGAAGGGAAGTCAATTGAAAAACTTTGAAAATCATAGATGAATGAAGAGTCATCTAAACTATTTAGCTTTTCTCGAGAAATAGAAATTTGTAAACAAGAGTTTTGCTCCTTCAAACATATATTTTAAATCAGGAAACTTTCACCTGATAAATGAGGATGGAGACATATCATATAGTCTGGATTGAATATTGTCATCACTGGAAACTAAATCCAGTAAATCCATCTTGTCAGTTCGTGTCCTTAAACTGCGCCATGAATTCTTGGTGAAAGGTTCTTAGTCGCTCAAACATTGGAGCGAACGTCTCTTCGGAAGGAAGAATAGTGATCCTACCAAGAAAGATTAAAACATGAAACCGTTTTAAGTTATTTCCTTCGTATCGATAGTGTCTTTGAAAAATCAAAACGTTTTGGATTATTTTAACCCATAATGTGAAGATGAAACTTGGTCAAATTCAATCAGACTTTCACACGCTGACAGAACGTCGCTTTTACGGACAAGTCACTTTTAGGAAGCCTTTTCCCAAGTAAGTTTATGCTCTGGTCCATACCCGTATAATCCCGGTTGTGAGCCCTTCTATTTGTAAACAACAACTTTATTTCAGTTGCAGGCCATCCACTAAGTCCACATCACCCCGGCTATAGGCTGATCTGTATATACCCTTATTGCATTCGTCAGAACGCATCCTAATTTGGTATTCCTGTGGTACAAAGGCAGAATTTTTCAGGATTGGGGGGAAAGAAGGGTCTTTTCAAATTTAAAGGTGCAGTCAATCTAATCAATCTAAATATATTAGACAAGCCCGTGAAAACCTTGTGACACTAGGGCGCAAATGATATCACAGAGAGGTTTTTAAAATCATCAGAATTCCGACTTGACGTTGATGGCCCTTGTTAATTCAAATCTTACCTGTAGTAAAAGTCGTTACCGCTGCCTTTCATATAAAAAACGTGGCCAGGAATCGTGTAAATTCCAGTTTTCTCCAGCGCCTGCCAACAGTAAAACTCGTCTGGTGGCATTTCCTTGGCCTAAATAACAATGACGATACAAACGACTCAGTAAACTCAAAAAATATCTACACATTACTTTTGTCCACCCAAAATCCTGACACTTCGCTCACCAAACAGACCACATACATAATTTCCTTGTGAGGGAAATATCTGTATTTCAAAAAATCCCTCGATGAAGACTTTACTGGGAGCGGTTACTAGATCGATACGACATATAGAATTTAGCAATGCAATATGGAAAGTTGAATTTTCGAGGGTCATTATCAGCAGCCTGAATAAGATGGGAGCCTATAGTGTCCTTTTCACTTTTTCTAACCGAGGAACGCCTTTGATGAAAACTGACACAGCGGGAAACGGGTTGGCGTTCGTCTAATATAAGGTACATCCACGAGAATCTGGGCTTCTGGATCGCACGTTGTGGATTCCGGATTTTATGCTGTAGATCCCGGATGCCAGGTACTGGATTAATTCGGTATTCCTTGTTCATGAAACGTGGATTCCAGATTCCAATCGTTAGCGAGATTTCGGGCTTCCCATATAGAGCAGGCCCAGCTGTTAAGAAGGTGGATAACGCTATCCACCGGATAAATCTCTATCCAGTGGAAAGTGCAATAGTAGTCTAATAGTGATTTATCCGGTGGATAACGCTATCCATCCTTTGAACAACCGGGTCTGAATTCCGAATTTCAAACCCCAGAACTGATTCCGGATCAGTCTACAAGAAAAAGATTCCCGGGTTCAGGAATCCAGATTACCGTGCACCTAGGATATCAATTAGTGACAGTATTCTGCAGTGCGGCTCTAGAAATCAGGGCCGGAAACAGGACATGATACCTTGGCTGCCTCGATGGCTTTCTTTGGAAGTGTTATCCTCGGAAACGCATACATTGCACCTGCCACCTCGTTACACTTAACATTTTCCATTGAGTTAAGAACCTCCGTTGTCATCTTTGCTTTCATCCTGTAAGAATCCTTGATGGATGTTACTTCCTGTAATACGGATAAAACACATAATAATGCATTAGGCAAGATATAGGAATACTGGAGGTAATCACCTCTATAGATTTCCCTAGTGCGTTCAATTAAAGATCATTTTCTATATATTTATAAGAAGACTGCCAAATGAACTCGAACTAGTCCCTTAGCGACTCCAGCACTTGGCAAACTTTACTTGCGTAAGACTCGAATCTGACGTTTTGTTTGGGCAAAAGAATCAATGGAAACCTATCCTGCGTGCCACGGCTTCCGGTTTTTCAAATCTTTATCGCCACTAGTGGCTTCGGCCCGAGGGCCGAAGTATCATCCCGCCACCCGCGAGAAAAACCTCTGGTACCCAGGGTACGTAAGAGGAACAAGCTTTATTTGTTAAATCGGCTATCCCATGGCAGGCATTAGAGGGGTCACCTGACTAAGTATTGTATTATTCACTGCTTTTATCTGTATCGTGAAAAGCTACGGTTCAATTGTTTTTTTAGTTAAAAACTGGAACGAGTTACAGCCTGAGCAATAGAAACAAGCTGAAAAAGAAGAATAACAGAACGCTAACAGAGGCTGGCAAAACGATGCAGCCGCTCTTAATGAAGGTATTTGAGCCCATAATATAACCACACAAAATAGCCTCGACTAGACAAGTGGGCGTCAAGTGTAATACATACACAGGGGGGTGGAGGGGTCTAATCATCTCTCTGGGATTCAAGGAAAATAATGTAATAATAATAATAATAATAATAATAAAGAAATAAAAGAAAAACATTTTGGTGCGCATATAATAGCAATAAATAAAACAATAATCTAATAATAACTTGTTAGCCAAACAGCTTTTCAAAGTTCATTTTTTTTGTTTGTTACGTTTGATATAATGTTTCGGAGATATTTCAATTTGATATGAAGCTGTCATTCACAACTAAGTTCTCAAATTCCATAGTGAATATAGACTCGTTCTTGCCATTATTAATCATTACAATAACTCATTGTGCTGAAGAAAAAATAAAATGAATTTGGAGTAAATAATTAGGAACTGCTATCAAAAAACACAGTGTTCTCCCTAAATTTTAGCTTGGCAGGTAAGGGACCATTCATGGGCAGTAAGGCAAGAAATATCTCCGGGGGGGGGAGGGGTACTGGCATGACGGACAAGGCCCCGCCCTCTAGGGGAAATTTAGGAGCTAAGTTCTCTGAAACGTCATTCCCTCATTGTAAGACCCATTTTACGCAAATCGGCCATTGTTATTTTTAGACGACAATTTAAAACGTTTGATCTCAGTAATTTTACACTGTCTGCAACGTTCTCTTTCCAAAATGCAAGGCCTATAAAAGGAAAAGCTGTGTATACTTTAGTACTTTTCCATATATATTCAATCTCCTTGGGAGAATCGGATGAGTTCACAACTTCCTTTTTTCAAAATCTGCGTTTTTAAATTTTAGTAAACCTTCAAGCGGTTGCAGGCAGTAAGAAGTGTTGCTTCAGGGCCTAAATTTTATCGATTACCGCCTGATAAGGAGAACACTGCAAACAGCTGCAGTGCGAATGGAAGATAATACAATAGGACCACAATTTCAATTTGTATTCCCTTAAATCTAGCTATTACATCGTATAATGTTTCACTTTCTTGCTTGCTTACAGAGAGCTGCACTACAACGGTGGTCCCTGTATCTTCTGCCACATTGTCGACTGCGTCCACATCAACCGTGGTGACTCCCACGTTTTCCCAGTCACGTCCCCTTCCAACTACTGGATGTAAGCTGAAACTGTTGTGTTCCTCTAGTCTATCAGATAAACTGATAAAACTACAAAAAACAATGACAAAAACAAATTTGTTTCTACGATTTAACCAAGGGTCTTGCACTACACATTTTACTCAAATCTTAGCCCAGATGTAACTACAGTAGATGCCCTTTACCGGTCAGAACTTTTACTCATATACACTGTAGGCCCGTCAGCAAGCCCTGGAATTTCAACAATCATGGATAACAGTTTTTGGTTCTCTGCCCAGGGATATATATCAGTTTTACAAATTTCGGAAAATCTGGAACCCAACTCATAATGTTTTCGAGTAATGCACAACTGTATTTTTTTCTTGGCACTCATGGAAGCCCTAAACCTGACATGCAATGCACTTTAGGAGAGACTGAAGGTGGCAGATAATAGAAAACTGATATACATGTACTAATCACTTTCTAAGTATAAGCCAAGAAAAAACTATGGAATTGTTGCAACCATAAAATTTCAGGAATTTGGGTGGGAAAACAACAAAGGCTGAAACTGTCACTGCATGTGGAACCCATTATTTTAAGATCACACTACACTGTACCAAAAACTAACTTTACTGTACTAAAAACGATTATTTCCGTGAAATTTAGGGATTTCCTAGGATTCTTAAATCTAAAGCATCCAATTATTGTGGGAGACAAATAAGTCTTTTGTATTCAGGGTGGCCCCCTGACAACTCCAACAAAATCGTAACATATCAAAATTCCATTAATACCTCCAAATTTAAAGCCCTGACAAAAAAAAGGCAACAACTTTGTTATTTTTCCAGTCGCAACAAGGAGGTACCTGCCAAGGATGGCAACATCAGCATCCACATCAACATCCACGTCCACGCCCACATCCACATCAACACCCACATTACAGGAAGGAGGCGATGGTAAGAACTACATGTACAGGTAGCATGATATGACGTGTACAACATACACCCTTGATTTTGTTGTCAACTTTTGAAGTACCTGGTGGGCATGTTGACATATTGGCAAATTACCCTAAAACTGAGGGAATTCAAACAAATAATAATAATTACAAAACAACATACAGCTGTACACACTAGAACCCTAGTAATTTGAACTCGGGAGGGAAAGGTGAACCAGTTTGAGTTAGCGAGGGTTTTGAGAATTATCGGAGGTGACTGCAAAACCAATTTTCAATTTTTAAAAGTTGATATTTTTAGTTGATGCTTTAGTTGATATTTCATCAGAAACGCTAACATGATCAGACATTTTTTAAATGATAATTGTGATTTGTTTGTTTTAATACTGCTAAAATCAAATTCCTACATGGTGTAGACCTGATAAGTGCATGCAAGTTTTAGTTTTTTCTTCCCTTATACAACAAGAAGAGGTGATCAAAGGAGAGGACATTTAGTTCAAGTTAGTGGAGAATTTGAGTTATCCAAGTTTGATTTAATCAAGCAAAAATGAATGAACTTGGGGTGAACTCCAGAAATTGGCCTTGCTTTAAGTTTGCTTGGAGTTGGAGTTATTCCACATTCAATTACAGGGGTTCTACTGTAACCAATACACTCATATAGATGTCAGAAATCTACCTTTTTTCTACATTGTAGTTTC
>BOPM01000590.1:14481-25259 GCA_022179025.1 Porites australiensis
CTCCAGAACCACTGAGTTGGTACGCTGTGAACAGCGTTTATTGGACGCCTGCCAAGGAGAGGACACCTCCATGCCATGCTTTTTTGTTCACTCATTTGAAGAGGTAATTCATAACTACAACAAAACCCCATCTACACGCACTAAAAAAAATCGGTAGTGTGCCTCATTTACCCGTGCCGAGACAACCTCCAGGAGGTAGTCTCAGCACCCCTAAATTTTTGATCACTGTTGCCACATTACATTTGGGACCGATACGTTTACACGTCGAAAATTAAGAGTGCTGTGCCTTAAAAATCATCAGCACGGTGCCAAAAATTTGGTGCCGTGCCGATTTTTTTAGTGTGTGTAAATTGGGTTCAAGATATAGATGGAGCATTTTTTTAGCCTTGAAGCAAGTTATGAATCCAAGCTTTACATGATAAAAATTCCAAACAATAATGTTATGGATGCTCAGGCCTGCAGTGCTGAACTCACTGAGTTAGAAAGCATGACAGAATTAAAGACCAGGTGAAGAGTTTAATCAACTCCTGCCTCCCCAAGACCTGTATTTGAGACCCTCTTCCAGCATCAATACTGGAAGAGTGCATGGACGTCTTGTTGCCTGTTTTAACTGAGATGATCAACATATCAATTGGAAACCGCTAATGTGCCGGTGCAAATTAAGGAAGCTATGATAAGGCCTAAGCTAAAGAAAGAGTCCCTTGACCATGAAGTGTATTCCAATTTTAGACCCATCTCTAACTTAAAATTTATGTCCAAGATGATAGAGATCACAGATGACGTCAAAATATGGTAAAACAAAGAAATGTACACGAGCCGCAGATGATGTACAGACCCACAGCAACATGGAATCTATTTGTTTTTTATACTGTACACATGCATACCTGCCTCGTACCGCTTCACCGTTCGAATTTGTGCTGGTTTAGGCCCAATCGCTACTTTTCGTCTCTACTTCCTCTTTTTTCTTTATCTTACTTGTAAGCTTATACGGTTTCTTTGGAAAGTTTTTGAACGTCTTTTATTGCTCAAAGCAGAATTCTCTCGTAGCGACGACACACGATGGCAACTGTTGTGAAGATTTCTTGTAGTTTATAGATTCTCAGGTTGTCATGAGCTCCGTTTGTCTCCGTTTCTCCATTTTTCTTCTTTGTAAATAGCTCCCTCTGGACTTTTTTTCGAGGCATTAATCCGACAAAAGCAAGCGCCACATTGAACAAAAGAAGAACATGTATAAGAAAACAAATTTCCATGTACCTGTACTCTAATAGATCATGCGCAACGACCAATCGCAGCCCGTAGCATCACATCATAATTATCGCGCATATATTATAGATATTAAGTTTTTTATGTCATACCAAGATTAATCAAATCACTCGTGACAGTTTCCACTCTATACTGCCAGAGAGCAACGCGTAACTGGTATATGTATTTTACCATACTTAGCTTTGCTGGCAAGCACGGGAAAATGCCGTCCCAGTAGTGGTAGTGACCCTCAACCCCCAGAAGCAAAACGATGCTGGCAGGAAGGAGATTCTTGTACAGTCTAGTGAAACTAAGTAATAAAAACATCCAGTAACTTTCAGATTTGTGCCTTACAGTTTGCACCATGTTTGGTGTGCTGTACATCGCCGACACACTGATGATATTGTCGCCATCATCAACTTCGGCCACACCCACATTGGTTAAGGCGTTCCAAGGTAGGTGAAATAATTAGCACCAAGACAATTAACTCTCGTGTGGAATGTGTATGCTTTCATTTGGATATTCAATATTTTCTTTTTTTGTTATCGCGTTCGTCAAAACGCATCCTAATCTGGTGTGCATGTGGCACTAAGGTAGAAATGTTCTAGCTATCACGGGCGACTGCAAATTAGCCGCCTCTGTTGATATAAGTCTATCAGGGGCACCTCGGCCGGGAAACTGGACTCATTTCGACTCTACTTCGATTCCGTGATCTTTGCGTAAAATTTACGTTCGCAATAAATTAGAGGCAGTGTATGAAAGGTCGCACATAAGTTTAAACTAGAACCCGGCCAACTTCACGTTTAATCTCAACACTTTATATGTTGCCTCAATTTTTTTCACGATAACGTGATAATAGCGGTAACGTGCGTAGCCAAAAACGCGTCAGTGGAAATCAAACTTAAGTGAGGAACGCGTATCCTCTAGTTTAGTACTAATCAGTAACCGTAACCCAGTACTATGAAAACGTTCTGATTATTTGTGTTTTGTGGGGGTAATCTCTCTAATAAATTGGTGTGTTTTTTGGCATGTAACTGTCAGTTTAAATACATGTACCCGGCTAAACTGTAATTTGTTCTCAAGACCAGTTAAACAGGGAACACTGCAAAATTTAGAGTCACCCCAGCTGTTGGGTATAGTGTGTCGTTTAGCCTTTTTATTCAGAAAGGGAGGAAAAGTCAACTTTTTTTTATGTGTATTTTCAGACAGCAACATAGACACACAGAAGCTCCGGGAAGTGATCCGTGAAGCAAAGGATAAATGCCAGCAGTTATCTGCGGAGAGGTACGTTCCTTGTTTATTGAGACAAGATGTCGCTAACAAAACAGGAAAGAAATCCCAATATTTCACTAAGGGCTAGATTTTTTTATTCCTAAAATCGGCGCTAAACATTATGCTTTATCTAAAATATAATTTTAGCTAAGGATAAAATGAATCATTTAACCACAAGTAATCCATGACTAGACACACGCCTTTGTCGCTTTCATTCCTCGAAAATGGTCCCATAAATAATTGACCTAAGGTGGTAGAAGGCAAAACCGTGTTCGTTAAAATGTTTATCAACGAAGGAAACGATTAAAAAATCTACATTTCTGGAATATTAATGAATAACATTATAATAAATAAATAAATAAATCGACCTATCATGCCTGGTTGAGGCTGTGAAAAAAGCTAAAGAAGCTGGTGCTTTGTTGTCTCAACAGAGGTACGTTCTTTTTTCCGAAACGAAGATTTCCAAGCTGATAATAGATCGGGACCAATGTGTTTCTTTGGAAGTAAGCGAGGGCGTTATTCCACGCACACATGCAATACAGAAGGCTTCACATATGAACATAGTCTTACGCTCTGTCTGCTCCGATTCACTGGTAACAAAAAGAGAAGAAAAGAACTCGTGAGCTCTATTAATGGAAGATTTTTACTACGCAGGGAGAAAATTTCCGATTGGAGAGCGCAAAGAATTGCGCACGATGAAGAATTGCGAGAAGTTGATGCAAGTGGGGGTAGTGCAAAGTCCAGCCAAAAAAAGGGGAAGAAAGCAAGGGTGACGATGGCTAGCGAAAGATCATTGAAAAGGTGAAGATAAACAATTCTGTAGAGTTCCTACAGCTTTCACTGAGTAAAAGGCAAATGATAGTTCAGTGTTTGTTGGTATGGGTTATGACGCTGATCTCGTCCAATAGCTGATGACGAATAAGGTCTTTTGGCCCCTTTTATAAGAAGAAACGTTGTCCCGGGTAAGAGGGCCACCCTCCCAGCCGAGGCAACTTTGGCGAGCGTTTATATGAGAAATATGTCGACCTCTTTACCCGAGCAGAGAGCTGCCTTCTCAGTTTTGCCAATGACAACAGCGCTCGGGCGTGCTCTGATTGTCTCGCTTTGTCAGAGTTGTAACAACAGGGCGAGATAAAGAGTTTATAAAATGGAGAAAAGTTGGCCCGGCTGTAAGGGTGACCCCACCATCGGAAAAGCGAGACCCACCGAGGCAAGTGTACCTTATAAATATGACGTGGGTTACACAATAAGAGTTGACAATGAAGTAAACGTGAACCCTCTTGTTGATTATCATTAGCAGAGACGGATAAGAGAGGCGAGGAAGGTAAGAGTATCCGACGAGCCAGAAAGGGGCGTCCATATACGCCTTAGAGCAAACTTGGGAACCAGGTCGAGGAAATTCAGAAATGGAGCTCAATTCCAGGTAAGACGCGACATTACGTTTCCAGGTTTTATTAGAACTGTAAGTTAATTTAAGGCTCGCTCCGTGATAATACGAGGATATCATTAATTTATGTTCTGTTCGGTTTCTTCTGTTCGTAAGATGGATTTGAGAAAAGGTTTATGTTTGCTTTTCATGATATAGATTTGAACGGTTTTGTTTGTTTAAAACGCGATGGAGTGACAGCAATGTTGTTTGTTCGAAAACATGTTTAAAGCTACTTCTCGATAGCATTAAGGTAAGCACAAGGGCAAGCACGAACAAGCACGAGTGCTCTTATTTCATCAAGCACCTTATTCATGTGGGAAGCAATCTCAATCTCTCTCTCAGGAATAATATGAGGCGGATAAACGAACATACAATGTTTTTTAGGTGAAACATGGGAAACCACTGAAGTACAATGTCGAGAGAGTCGCCTAAACAGCAAAACGTGCAATTCCAATATGACGCTGTAAGATTCAAAAGCAGAAAAAATATAACTGTGACGTATACGAACTTTTTTTGGTGATTGTTCTCCCAATTTTTCTACACAGGACGAAGAGGAATTGACTTCATCTTTTCCCTCTGAGGTTAGAAAGAACACAATAATGTATGGTTCGATTCTACCTGTAACCAATAGACCACCATGTTAGGGGAAAGCTGCAGAATCCGGCCCGGGAATGTGTCCGGAGGGGTGGTAACAGGTAGAATTTAACCATGCATAATCCGTGCATAATTCGTAAATTTAGAATGTATCGTGTTCTGTCGACAACAAAAGCACAGTTAATATAAAAAGCAATGAAAAGGATCTTTATAATACAAAGGTAGACAGAGGCGGATTTTTCGCATTGTTAAACAGAGGTTTTGTCTACACCTATAGAGTAAAGACAGTTAGGAATACAAACGTAGTAGTGTCAATTTCCGAGAGTAAGCAAGGGCCACCGATGCAGGACCAGGGTAAAATTGTAATCGGTTCTATCTGAAAAATAAAGAAAAGCCCATTTGAAATTGGAACAAGAAAACGGGAACTGTATCCCACAAAGAACAATTGACTGAAAACAAAGAACAACAAAAAAGGGACAAGGGAAAAAGAAAAGAAGTCCCCCATGACAAACGAAACCTCTGTAATTAAGTCAGCACGCGTAGGACCCCAATGTTCTTAGAAATGTTTACCCAAATGACAGACTTGCAACACCCTTCTCCATCAAACCACGACACTTGGGACCAGGTTCTTGAGAAGTTCAACCCAGACAACAGACTTCTTAATTGAGCCAGGACACTTGGGACCAGGCTCTTGAGAAGTTCCCAAAAGACAACAGACTTCTTAATTGAGCCAGGACACTTGAGACCAGGCTCTCCGTGAGCCAGGACACTTGGGACCAGGCTCTTGAGAAGTTCAACCCACACAACAGAGTTCCAAATATAAAATGTAAAAAGGCCGTGGGAAGTGAATATGAATAGACCCTTGTCCTATTTTCGGTAATGAACTGTAACTATCTTAGTGTCAAGACTTAGGTGGAATTTAAAGGGAACCTCCACTCTTACTACAGAATAAGTTTAAATCGAATAAAAGTATGTTGATAAACAAATTTGTTCGAAATTTGTCTTAAAAAAAGTGTTTATATCAGGAAAAGTGAATTTTAAAATCGCTTATTTTCACTTTCAAATTTCGCGGGCGCCGCCATCTTGAATAATTGTGACGTGTTATGGTTGCTCTATTGTTCTGACACAAAGAGCTTTTGTTTAATAACAATAGGGCAACCATTACACGTCACAATTATTCAAGATGGCGACGCCCGCAAAATTTGAAAACAAAAATAGGCGAATCTAAAAGTTATTTCTTTCGGATACAAACGCTTTCTTTAAAAATATTTTAGACTGACTTGACTGTAACAGTCATTTCCTGTGATTTAAAGTTATCTTTTCGTTGAAGTGGAGGTTCCCTTTAAGGCACCGTTAGTAAGTTGTTTGGCCCACTATTTGGCATTTCTGGGAAGTATTCTACCCACGGACGACAACTAGACTACGAGCAGTCTCTCTTTTTTCTGTAGTCCATCGAGCAAAACGCGAGACACGCAAATGGCCACGCGCGTGACTGATGGCGCGAGACGGGAGAGGCACGAAAAAAGAGAGACTCCCCGCAAAGCCAGAGAGAATGGTCTTTCACGGTCTAGTGATTTTTTGGCGTCAGAACTGAAGTGTTGACAGACCAGGCACGTAAAACGTGACTTTAGAGTTTGCTTGAACAACAGAGGTTTTTCTACTTTTCTTTTTAAAGCGCAGCTTATGCAGTGCATAGAGTTAGAGTCGATTCCAAGCTAATTGACTGAGCAAATCTTAATTTTGGCCGCTGGTCTCACATTTAGAGGTCATGAAGCTGGTCTATTTCTCTTATATTAATAATTCATTTCCTGTGCTTTATGTTTTGAATGAGATCACCCGTGGCCTAGTTCTTGTTTGCAAGATGTTGAATTTTCACGGGACAGTGTTCTACATGTCCTAATTGTAGCTTAACTAAAGCTAAGCCAACGCTGCAAGTCACTCAAGATCATTCTTTGGGCGCCGATTTGTTTTATTTTTTCTTTCTTTCTTGAGAATCTTTGCTCTATAGCGCGATGTCCTGTAGTGCATCCGTTGGTAATTACTATTGTTTTAGCTTTATAAAATAAACAGTCTAAAAGTGTTCCAGTCTATGCTACTTTCTGTTTTAAGTTCTAAAGTAAGACTACTGTTTTGGAAGTAAAGCGTTCCTTGACAGTGAAGAGAGGCTTTGAGCATTTAAATTGTGCGATCACGTCACGTACCCGGAGAGATGAGACCTTCTTATGCTTCTCTTTGCTCCGTACCTAATGTTTTTTTTTTTTTCGAGAAACGTGACAAACTTTCCTGCAGTGCTTCAGCCATCATCAACTTGTCAATGGTTTCGCTTGTTGACAGTTTGTTGTCAACGCTTCACAAATCAGCCAATCGTATTTTGCGTTGTGAGGCCAACGCTTAATTCATTGGCTCTGGCTAAGCGGGCAGTCTCTCTTTTTTCTTCTCGGGCTGCCGCCCTCGTTTCGCGCGTCTCGCGGCTTCGCCGCTCCCCCGCGCGTGAATTGCTCTCACTAAATCTGAAGAAAAAGAGATACTGCTCGCAGTCTAAACGACAACAGTTGTCCCACATAGGGACATGCTCGTTGTACTTTCGCGGGAAGAATACTTCCCTTTCTTTTTTTCTCTTTTTTTTTTTTTTCAGGTGTCTTTCAAGGGAAGCTTTCCGTACGGCAGTAAAGGCCTGTCAGATACTATAGAAGGTAAGGAAACTTACTGTATTATCAACAATAAACTAACATTAGGACGAATTAGGACGTAACACACTTTACTTCTGGTGTCAGTTGAAGGCCTAAGTTCATCCTAGATTTAATGTGGTAGTTCGTTTCTTTTTTTTTCCTTTTTTTTATTAAATCATCTTAAATGGAAAACAATTTCAACTATTCAAGAATAAGTTATATCATCCTGAAATCATTCGCCCTATGACTGCATAGTATTCTAAAATTACAAACAAATGGATACGGTGTCTTGGGGGGAAAAAAGCCAATTACAACTGAAGTTTAACACTAGAAATATGTGTCAATCGCAGTGCCTCCGCGAAACTCGGCACAGGTTAGCCTTGCAGGTAGACGTCGTAAGGGCTGGTTCACTCGCTTCTGCCCCACTAATGAGTACTCGTGCAAAAAACCACTGAACGTCAACTTGTTGCATCACACAGAGCTAATCACCAGCTGCAAAACACATGGATAGGCAAAGTGACTCAATCTGAAGTTTTTTGGTTAATTTTGTTTTTAAATGTAAACGACAAATTGTCATGGTAAAAGTCCCATTGAAACCAAAAAAATATGGATACGGCCCGTGACTGGTCCGTTTCGGAGAACGGAAGTGGCTGCGCGAACGGATGAGATATTCATGGCAGAGAAACGCGTGACAAAACCCTAAGTACGTCTTCGTGGGAGGGAGGCCAGGCGCAGGTGCACCGCAAATGATTCTAGTTTGTGATGCGCGCCCTGATTTATCAAGAAGCAGATCATTTTAGGAAATTAAAGATTAAAGGGTGGTTATTTTCATTGACAGAAAGAAAAAAAGAATAAGATAAAAGGACGACTGCTTCGCGGGAAAAGAAGAAAAAAAAAAGAAAATGACAAAAATCCTTAGTTATTAATAATTTTTCCTACATTAAAGATAAAGTTATAATTAAACCAAGAAGTAAAACTGGGATGATCCCTGGGTATTTTCTTAACATGTGAAAACAACGCTATAAGATTTACTATTTTTTTCTTCTTTCTAGTACTCAAGATGCATGAGTAGAGTTAATATTGTCTACAAAAAGGGGACCATTTGATATTGTGTATTTGACAGATAAAAATGAAATTAAATTTGCTTAAAATGTTCTGAGCCTCTAAGATTAGAAAAAACCCAAAAGCTCACATGAGCGTGTCCATGGTGAAACGATTTGGATTGCTCAGAACAGAGTTGATTTTGCTTATCTTCGTTCATACATGTATATAAAGGAGCAAACTATTTAGCTCTTAAAAGTCCATGGTTACCAACGTGACTTTGTGAGCTGGTGTTTTTGTTTTGAAACCCTTCCTTTGTCAAATTCAGAAGGTGTTTTGACTGGGCAGAGTGTTCGTTTTTTCACGCATGGCCAAAGCGCCATTCTACACACACTGAAGGGAGAAACTTTAAACTTCACGAAATTATTTTTCTGTATTATAGGGCGAGCAAAACCGCATGGGTGAACCTGCGCCTTTTTTTAAAAGGCAACCGAATTAGCCTTTGGTTGCACGTGACGTTTTTGGCCTCTCTCGTTATAGCTTGAGTATCAGGCGTTTCTGGATGAGAAGGGGGAAGATAGGAGCGAAAAAGAGAGAGAGAGCTAAAATCTCCTCTCCAGTAGCCCATAAGGATGGCCTGATACTCAGGCTACCCTCGTTATAGGTTTAAAAGTAGAATAGTAATATTAAATCATTATATTTTTCTGTTTCATTAGTGAAGTGCTTCGTTAAGGCCCGAATACAAAAATATATTTCCAAAAGAACATTGCATAGAAAATCAAAACCAGATTTGATGAGCGCTATTAATATCATTAAGAATAATAACTGATTAGAGTCGTGTGTTAATAGAGCAGTGTACTTTTTTTCAAATTATCAACTTTATTTATTGAGTGGTTTTTTTGTTAGTATTATCAATTGTTCCTTATTTTTATCCTCTTTTGTATGGCCGCTGGCTAAGTTGATTTGTGTGAGAACCTTTAATGTTATCCTCAGTTGAAATGCAAATAGAATTTTTCTCTTTCTTATCAAAAATGTTGTTGTCGTAATTATTTGCTGGTGTCTTTTCAATCTTATTTTCCATCTTTAACCTTTTCTATCTAGGGGTGCCTAGCTTTTACAAAAAACAAAAAACTTTTCAAAAATCTTGAAAATATAAATATGACTCATAGTAAAGAACGACCTGCTGAAATTTAAAAGAGTTCTCTGAAAATTTGAATCACCTCACAATGGTTAATCTGACGATTCCCCAGTGGAATTGCGCGAACCATGTCAAAGTTATGGGAATTACCCCCAAAAGACCCCAGAAATCTTATGTACACTCCATCCTTTCGTTGCCATTGCCCTTAAAAGTAAAAAAGGTATCCCATTATTTCCCTTTTCTGATATTTTGAAGCCAGTGCATGGTTATTTTTTTTAAGAGGATATTTTTGGGACATAATTTTTTTGGAATTTACCCTCTCCCGGCAAATACCGGATCACTCACCGTTTCTGGGAAACCAGTCTAGATAGCCTCAGAAAAAATCGTCTCGATAAAATGGCTACTCGATCTGCCACGAAGACGTGACTCGTTTAAAAAACGAGCCTCCTTCTTGGAACGACGCTCGTTCAAAAAACGAGTCCTTCGGAAAACGAGACTCGGATCACTCACCGTTTCTGGGAAACAGTCTAGATAGCCTCAGAAAAAATCGTCTCGATAAAATGGCTACTCGATCTGCCAAGAAGACGTGACTCGTTTAAAAAACTAGCCTCCTTCTTGAAACGAGGCTCGTTCAAAAAACGAGTCCTTCGGAAAACGAGACTCGTTCTGCACATGAGACTCGTGGAAACAAAATAACCTCGGATTTAGGACGTGCCAAAGCTTTATATTTTTTGAAGATGTTTAACGAGGTTAAGAGTTCGAGTGCCTATTGGAAGCTGGTGAAGGAAACAACTAGCTCAAGGGTGCGTAAACCAATTGAGCCACTAAGAAAGTGTGATGATTCTTTGGTGCTAACCGAGGAAGAAAAGGCTGGCCTGATGAACTCGTTCTTTGCTAACATTGGTACGAATATTGCAGCCAAACTACCAATACCACCTGGGAATGCAACAACAGGCGCTTATAGATCAGACTTAGGTGATACGTCACCCCTGCTACTATCTCAAATTGAGGTCTCTCCTAGGAGAATATGCATGCAGGACGGTCAACGAACTAAAGTCAAATAAGTCTTCGGGCCCTGACAACTTATCACCTAAATTACTAAAGCTTGTGGGGGAAGACATTGTACCATCCATGTATAGGCTATTCAATACTAGTATTGAAAGTGAGTCTCTCTATTCGAGCTGGAAAATAGTAAAGCTCACACCGATCTTTAAGAAAGACGATGTTACAGAGATAAAAATTACAGGCCAATATCGCTACTCAGTATTACGAGCAAAATCATAGATTCAGAGGTGAATGACTCCCTGGTACATAATAGGGCCATTTATACGAGGAAAAATAAGACCCGTCTTACATAAGACGCGTCTTAAATAAGACGCGAACTGTACCATTT
>BOPM01000590.1:30229-50126 GCA_022179025.1 Porites australiensis
TTGTCAGTTGGGACATCCAGAAAACGGAATTTTGTGAAAGGTTTGTTGCACACAAGAAGAAAACAAAATGCAACTTGACAGAAAGGTTTCAATTACGGTATGATCGAGTTGCGCATTTATTAAAGAACCGAATGTTTTTAAACCTAAGTCCTACTTAACCACTGTTTAGGACATTCATAGGACCTTTCGACCTTTTCAATGATGTGGTATAGGGACACCCAGTGGTTGAATGTTTTGTGTAAAAAAGGTATAGTTCGAAGAAGCACAGTATAATTGTCTGGAAATTTCTAAAGGTCGAGAAAAAAAATTCTAGACGAAAAATGTTCCATCCATCTCAATTTTCAACCCTTTTAGTCCATTAATTTTTCTACGATTTTCTGAAGTTGGTTTTGCACCTTTCCGTGACCTCCCAGGTTTGATAATCATTCGTAAAAAAGGACCACTAGAATTTTTGACTTCGGAAATAATAACGGAAAGAGGTATCGCAAAATGTTGAGTTTTCAGAAAGAATTAAATAGCATAAAAAATTTTCGGAAGAGTGAATGAAGTATTAAATGCGCATAGACTAAAGGAGATCTAGAATTACAAACAGTTACAAATTTTATAGTGCTTCTTAGAAAATTCTTGCAAATCTTTAAAAACAATCTAAAAACAGATATCCTGGATCCCGCAACGGTGCGCTCCATCCAGCAGCAGCATTGAGTATTACTTTGGCAAGATTGGGCTTAAGCGGAACTCGGTCGCCACGTTCTTCAATACCATCTTTGGTGACTTTTGAAGGAGCGTATGGGATAAGTTCCTCGGAAATAGCCACATCTCCTAGCTTGACTTTGACTGGTTGTAAGCCCCCACAGTAACCAACAAAAAACACCGCCTTGGGTGGTGTCAAAGTGAGTTGTATCACGTCATAATACCATCAACTGACGTGATACAACTCACTTTGACTCTGAAGATGACTACCGCACAGGTTGTCGAAACGTCAGTCACTGTCAACAACAACAGTCCTATTCAGGACTACGTTCACCCGGACGATCAAACTCAACCTACTTTTAAGTAAATACTTTTATACTTAAATATATGAACAATTAAAAAAGTAACTTGAGCTAAAAGAAGTTCTCAGTCTACAATGCCTTTCCTCAAGCATCTCCAATCTAACAACTCAAACGCTGGAGACAAGTATTTTGGGTTTATCTGTCTACAAGAATGCTTTGGATTTATTTTTGACCAAAGAAGGTAACCGGATTTAACTGATGACGCTGGAGAGGTCCTTGACGCAACGAGGATCAACGAGCGATGATCGAGAGGGACAACTTGAACCTGTCTGAATTTGTTAGTAGGCCTGTGGTAGCTATTGGTCAGCGGTGTCACCTGCTATGACAAGTGTGAAACAGGAAAGCAGAGTCAACTGGTGGAAAAACAGTGGTGCTGTTTTCCTACTCATTTGTGCTTTTAATAATTTATCACCACTAAGGTAAGGCGCGTACATGGTATGTTTTAAACGACTTATTTGTAACTTTATATTATATTGAACGTTAACTTTAAACACTAAGTGGCTACAGAGCAAGATCTTAGGCGGGATTTTTAGGGAGGTCCGTATGCGCCCAGCGATGCAAGTATCCCGGCCTTCGGGCCGGGCTTTAGTTCGGTCTAAAAATAAGGGGGGGGGGGCCCCCCGGGCCCCTCCCCTAGATCCGCCACTGGGACCCCAGCATGCATCGCTTTGGGAGATGTGGAGGCGCACAGGCAAAACCGGCTATTGGTCTATTTGAAAAGAATGGTAATTTGTTTAGTTCATTTTTAATGAAGAAAGGTCCTTTCTGTCCACCAGCTTCAAGCAGGAGAACTGCCTCTTATCCCTCCCCTTTAAACGACGGAAACTGGCGCAGGCTGGATTGAAGTGCAAGCTTCCTACAAAATCTGATAGCCTGTTCCATTGACCAGGGAAAATTGGACGGGAATAGGGACAGTTTTCTCGGTCTCGCCCCAGTCTCCCCTCGTGTTTCTTTTTGGGCTCGCCGCGTGCGATTTAATTTGCTCTCCACTATCTAAACGCCTGGACAGGCTAATAATCTGAAAGCTAAGACGTGGGGTCAAAAAGAGCAGGACAGGAACCAAAGGTTTTAACTTTATCTATTTGTGATATAAATTATATGTTATTCCTAGTTTGTATTGATACCCGTTCAATCACCTGTAGATAGATGTCCTTTTCCCTTCTTAGCGCCGTCCGAAGATGCTGTTGACTGGGAATCTATAAAAAGCAGAAATTTATGTTTTAGATACGAAGTTAAAAAAATAAGAGAAGTTAATAAAAATTGTGCCTTATTCTGAAATGGTAGTGAGTAGACTACCCTGCGAACAGAGACTCCTTCAATCTTCCTAGATAAGTCGGGAAGAGGAAGGAACCTCTGTTTCAAGAGCCATAATAGGACTATTATGGCTCTTGACTGTTTACAATCGTCCCTGCAAACGAGAGTATCTACGTAACTATGGTCCCGAGTAGGACCGTACGGCCGACGACTAAGTTTTCTTTAGAACTTGTCCTTTTCATTTACAGTCAGAAATCTGTTTAAAGCTTGTGCACATTTATCTTATGAGTCACCGTACCGTATGACTGAAACTTAAAATAATTATGCCCGCCGTTAAACGAGACAAAAACAGCCATCGCTGAAATCCCCGTTGCGACGCTTTCCTCAACCAAAACCCAAATATACAAAACATAACAAAGGAATATAATCTTGATCGCAGTTGTAGTTCTTTCCGTGGCGGCAGTGGAATAACTTGAAAAGTTAAAAACGTAAAACGACAAAAGGCTTCACTTTTCGGTAAACAAATTTCAAGCTTCTAGTGGTTTTTGTCCGTCAATATTCACCTATCAAAATCTAGACCAATCTTGGTCGAGGTTGTCATTTGTAGGCGGGAACAGGGAGGGGTGGCTCGGTGACACGTAAAAGAGGAAAAGCAAGTCAAATTTTTGCATGTATATTATTAACAAGTAATCAGACGGTTATTCTCGTACAATTTGGGATAAATAAGCAGTCGTAAATTTTTCAAAGACCACAAAATTAATTACAATTTGGTCAACCTTTGAAAAATTTACTTGTGCTGATTCATCCCAAATTGCACTCGAAATCATGTGATTACCTGTAATAATAATGGAAACTTTATTTGTGTTTTTGAATGTACAATTGTAAATCTCGCTACGTATAGGCAATTTACAAATGCTGCTTGAGATTGGATTATTAAAAAGAAAAACAAAAAGACCAAAACAAAACAAAAGCCAAAAAAAAATATTCAAAATTGCATTAAGTCTGGGCTATCCCAGTTCCTATTTCTACAACAAAAGATGTAATACAGGATGTAATATGTTGCTCTAATGGCTATATTTATCATTTTCTCGATTATATCACGTTGCTGCTTTTTGTCGATGTCAATGTCATTCATCATGTCTAAGAACGTGGAGCATTCATCGGAGAAAACGCCAAGGGGACTCATGGAGAGATTTACAAATCTCACACATCTGTAATTTCTACTCATTTTTTAATTTTTCTTTCTTACGCACTGCATTGTTGTTAAGGTTGGACTCGAAACCAACTGTTAATTCTAGAACATGTAGGCACTTGGACTGGATTAGGTAAAGAAGATCTGGACGATAATTTTCACCAGTTATTATTGACGGATTCAGAAAACCATTAACATCTGCTTAGAGTGAAGAGTGAGCATTAATTACAGGTTGAAGTGACTTAGCAGTGAAGTTAAGGATTGAGTCGTGTCTCCAGGTAAACCGATCAAGGTACTGTTGACAACCAGCGACAACATGAAGGAGTGATTCAGGATTAAGGCAAAAGGAGCAATCAGGACTCTGTGATAATCCCCATCTTGCCATATTCTTACGTGTAGGGAGGGAGTTGTTGATGTAGCGGATGATAAAATTGTAAATGTTCTTGGGTAAATGAGACTGGGCCTCTGACCAAATAGAATTTACAGATGACAATGAGTACTTGATAACATTTGAGACGAAGAAACCTTGATATGTTAGGTGGTGTTGCAGTTTATCCTCTTGATTAGAACAGAAGTCTTTAAGAACTTCGTTAGTGGATTTGTACACATCATATTGAATATTAGTTTGACAGCTTGACGATATCCAGAGATCTTTTAAGGAATCATTTGGTGACTCTTTTAGTGAATTTCGGAGAACTGCTTGGCACTGAGTAAATTTAATAGAGGGAGGACAAATATTAAGACCAAATTTATTGCGTTCTAGGAAAACATTGCTCAGTGTTCCAGATATCGGAATATCAAGCCATTTTCGAATCAGTAGCCATTCACGACAGAGTCGAGATGTTCCGTTCAGGGGCACCCAAGGGCAATTTTCGGGAAAATATCTGTTCGGAAGACGATTTGAGAACTAGAATTTTCGGAACATTTGTTGTAAAATTTCTTGCTTGCCTGCCTCTCCTAGGATTTTCGAACATCTACAAAATGGTATAATTACCCATTTTAATTGGATATTTACCCTAAAAAAGGCCACCTAGAATTTTAGGGAGCCTTTTCCTCGCTGAAATTTTCGAATCACTAGACTTTCAGCTAGGAAATCCGAACAGATGAAAAGTTTTTAGGGGATGCAAATATGCCTATATGTACCGTTTAAATACTAAAATACGTTCAACAATGCTATGTTAAGTGATTTTGAACTATATCCTCGTTGGGTGCCCCTGTCCGTTATCCAAGTTTTGGATATATTTGCTATAGTGAAATGCCAGGACAATTTAGATAGGACATAGCGGCTGTACAGAAGAAGTTTGTGTTTAGGATGCAGTGGCTTTATATCAATGTCATTCATCAAGTCTTGTAATTCAGACATGTGTTGGTTGTTCGACATGTTGAAGTCAAAGAAGCGACCTAAGTAACGAAATGATTCACCCATTTCCACACAGGGAATTAGAACCCCATTGATCAACAGTTTGGGTAAGTATTGGACAGATTTAGTGCACAGTTTCCGTATTCCAAAAGTAGAACATTTATCAACTCTTATTATCATGTTCGACCAATTATACCAGATTATAAAGCGGTTGATTAGATGTTGATTTTCTGATTCCTTACCGCTTATGACAGCGGCATCGTCAGCGAACTGGAACCAGTGGATGGGATTTAAGAACTTGAGGGAAAATCCAAACTGACGGTATTTTTCAGATTTAATATGCTGTAGAAACGTGTTAAAACACAAGTTGAAGAAAAGTGGGCTTAGGCAATCACCTTGGAGTACACCACGACCAACAGATATAAACGGAGTGCGAAATTCATTTGTAAGAATGGAGATTTGAAGTCAGTGTAAAGACTTTTCACCAGTGATTTGATATGATCGGGAATGTGCTGGTAATCAAGAGCGGTTTGAATCAAGTTGTGATGAACTTCACCACAGGCCCCGTACAATATCAGGCCCCCCATATCAGGCCCCCCCATTCCAAGCCCTCCCATATCAAACCCCCCATTTCAGGCCCCACTGAAAGTTTTAGGAAAGTGAGAATTTTATCGTATTTCCGGTTCCGAAAATTTTAGGATTCCTTAACTCTCTACGAAAAATAACTTAACTTGGGGAGTGAAATGAAAAAAATTAAACTTCAGAAAATCGTAAGGAATTTATTAGATAAGCTTCAAAAATTGTACATGCATGGAACGGTCATCTAGAAATGTTTAGCCTTCCTCGACCTATAGAAAATTCTAGGCAGTTTTTGTTTCTCCGATTTAATTACCTTCGTTCGTCTCAGCATGGCTGAAAGAAATCTATTAAACTAATTTATTATTCATTCAAAATATTTCCCCCGATTCTGATTGGCTAAAAGCACACGTTTAATTCACCATAACCAGTTACTGATGACCAAATTTGGAAGAATTTTGACTTTAACGAGGAAATGACGTCAAAATGCAGCGTTTTTGCTGGTTAAGGCACCGTTAACCGAAAAGACCTGGGGACGAGGTTGAGTTGTTTTGGTTGTGAACTTATTTCACTCGTTTCAAGAGTAAGAACTAGGCGAAAAAATAGCTAAAAACATGGCCAGAACAGCAAGAAGACAACTCGAAGGGCGACATCTGGTATTTGGAGAATATTTGCGGAGCAGGACAAACCTAAACGTACACTATCGAAGATGAACTGAACATCGATGGATCGATGGAGGTAAACGTGCTTTAGCCATGTTTTTAAACTAGGAATTATTTTGAATGAATAATAAAACAGTTATTGAATTCGGCTTTCGTATCATATGAAGAATTATGGAGATCTCGGAGGGTGTTATCCGCCTCGGCCTACGGCCTCGACGATCTCCATAATTCTTCATAAGATACTCAGCCTCATTCATTAACTGTTAATTATTCAACTTCATTTCACTGTGCATTACTGCTAATAAATATTCCGGTGGCATAACTATAATTTTGAGGCGACATAACTTCAGTGCCTCGCATGCGATAGCAGGCCTCTTTGCGATTTCGGTCAACAGCCGACTGACGGAGGAATTGCTTTACACTGATCTCGCGTTAATTCCAGGCTAGACCACCATTAAGTCGTGATTTTCAAATGGCTACGGTTACGATCAAATTCCAAAACAACTGGTATATTTGATTCACTTCGACCAGTTATCAATGCTGATTAAATCCCCTGAAAACCCAAGCCATTTTTATCATCTTAGCAGTTTTAGTAATCAAGCGTGTTCAGCGTGTCTTACCCAAATTGCACGCTAAGCGTGCTATAATTCGCACACTTACCGTGACATATGGCACCGTACAAAAAAACAAAAGGTCTAGCGTGTTAAATTTACCAAAACAAAGGCAAGTGTGTCCGTCTTTGTTTTTTCAATTTAATATGCGCATATCCGTGATCTACGGCACGCTAAGCGTGTCGTGCAAGCGTGTCGTGAGCGTGCTTTCACCTTTAACATCAAATTCCTGTGGAGGGTCACATATTATTGATGGATAGCAAAATACTTGATTAACCTTCGCTGGTTTATGATATGGCATAGATAGGAAAAAATTGATTTGGAGTGACACACGAACTTTGTTAAGCCGTTTTCTTGCACATTGCAGCTCGATTTTCCCTGGCAATGACTGCACCTTTCCCAATACTTTTTTATGCAGCAATCAAATGAATAAACATAAATATTTAGGAACGATTTGCAAGAGTTCTTTTGTTTCTGCGAATTAGGCATTTTTCTATCTGCATGACTGAAAATAGAGTTCGCAAAAATAGAGTAAGTGAAAAATAGAGTCTTGAGGTCAGTCTCACTCTCTACTAATCACTAAACCAGCTCCGAGATCCGAGATCCCTAATCATATGGAGATTTGGACTAGATTAATCGAAGGACAAAATTTAAAATTGCAATGTCGGTGTTTCGCCATGTTTTTTTGCGGTGATGCGATGTCCGTTATTTTTTTCCGCGGTGTTGCTTTTGACAGTCCCCCAATGTCCCCCTTATTATCATACCTTAAACCCGTACGGAACAGTAAAACATTTCTTCACGTAATTTATAAATCGAAAAAGAAAACAAACTTGTTATGCATTCTAAACAACGTCTTTCAATATGGCAAGATTCGAACACGAAAACGAAATGCGAAGAAAAGCATTAAAACGGAAAAAATTGGGAATCCAGCCCTTTTTGGAATCCGGAATCCACTGAGCTGGAATCCGGAATCCAGTACTCGGAATCCGGAATCCACAGGGTGGAATCCAGAATCCAAGACTGTCATGGATTCCCTCACATGGGGCGATAATTTGCTTATCGTGTTCACTCTTGGCTGATGTCGTGCTTGCCAGTGCCATACAGGTTGCTTGTGACTGCAACGAATAAGTATCTGCGAACAGAAAAGTGGAGATTTTTAGACAAATAAAAGAAAAAACAACCTTATTTTTTATAACTGAAACGAACGAGTGTTAAAGCGTGATCGAATGGTGACCGATCCAACTTGTTCAGATACACGAAAAGGGGAGAAAATGCAAGAAAATCGAAACTTAAATTGAGAGAAACATCACTTACCGATGTCAGGAATACTTATTGTTGAACCTGGCAAGAAAAAGTCTTTAAACTGAAATAAAAAGAAGCGTCTTCTTTTAAACGCACGCTTGGCAGTTCGTCTTCTTCGACTTGAAAGTGCCCGCGTGGAATCAGACATTTTTCGCACCTTTTCATTGGTTGAAAAGGCCCACGTGACGATAAAACGCAAAATACGCATGTGTTGAACTCACGGGCTTCCCTGGGAACTAGTGGAAAGAAAATGGCGGACAAACACCGAGGACTGCAGCTAGCGTTTCGCAGTTTTAACCAGTTCTATTCAGGAGTCGTCCACAATAAAGACGAAGGATAGAAGCTAATATAAAAGGAGAAAAGGATGCATGGAAGTATCATTTCAAGTGAAGAAACACTAGGGAAAAGTTAGAAAGGAAAGTTAAGGCAGGAATGATGGATGCAGAGGTTGCTTAACAAAAAATTTATAATAAGCTTTTCAGTTTAAAATGCTGCTTTTTACATTTGATGTGTGCTTTTTGTAAGCGCTATTTAACTTGTACCATCAACATACCTAGTATTTTAAATGTTATGTTGGAATATCACATAGGAAACGCATAGACTACATTATTTTTCATATGAGTGACATAGGAAAAAATGCGTTTTATGTCATGATAAAACTAAAGAAAAATGTCACACAGTAACAACATAGGCTGCAAACATGTTTCATTCACATAGCATAGAATATACATAGCACTATGTAAAAACTAAGAATATTGTTGGAAATAAAAGTGAACATCGAGATGCTATGTAAAAGCTATTTTACTTTGATGCTTAGTGAAAACATAGGATGCAAACTGGAATGAAAAGCAGAACTTTCTATTGCATAGTAAATACATAGCTATGTTAAGACTATGAAAAGATTTTGAATAGTATTTGCATACTGGTATTAAAAGGCTAGTGTACTTTTCAAATAGTCTAAACATAGTTTCAACATACATTTTTCATACTTTTGACTATGTTATGTGGTATGTTACATAGTTACTACATAGGTAGTAGTGAACATAACATAGCTGAAACATAGTCCAACATAGTGAATCAATAGCATGAGCATAGGTGTTCTACAAGGGGATGCTAAACTGGTGTTGGGTTACGAACAACATAAAGATGTCTTGTTATTTTTATTGTTTTTATTTGAGCTACTCCCTTCCTTTGAATTTTCTCTCCGATAGATGTCTTTTATTCTTTGATGGTCTCGGTATTTTCGACTACATAAGCCGAGCTAGTTGAGGTAATAGCATGTACTGTCACTGTACGGTTAACGTTTTCACTGCATCGATGAATCATTGAACGGACAATGAGCACCGCGATCACAAACAAGCAACAAAAAAGAAACCGTACACAAACAACAGATATTCACTTCAAGACAAGCATGTGGAAATCGCTTGTGAATCCATGGAGAACTTTATAACAAGACGTACTCAAGCAAAGATCTTGTTCGCTAGCTTCACGGAGCATCTGCGTAGACTGCCTTGTGATCGGACGTCAAGTTAGTCAATATCGACGGGCAAAACACTCCCTTTGATTCAACAAAAGATATATTTGGAAGAGTAAAACGAAAAAGATCAACACAGCAAAGTTACAGAGGGTTTCATCGGCGAAACACGTCGCTTTCCAATGTTGTTCAACTGTCGCGTCAAGTGTTGAACTGATAGGATCACGTCCGTTCAGAAGCTTGATAATATAGTATGAAGCGTTGCATCATTGGATATATGAAATTCCCCCCTTTTATCCGGCCATAAACATCTGTCATAATATTTGCAATTTAGTTACAATCACAATAACCTGTATTTTGCAATAGAGCTAGGGGCTAGGGGAGAGGAGGTTTAGATGGAGGCGGGGGGGGGGAAGGGGGAGAAGAGAAAGGAAGGCCTGACACAAAACCATTCAGCAAATCGCGTGACACATCCAAAATCTGGATGTGGCAGTGATTGGATAACACACAATACCCCCTGACGTCACCGATGGCAAGTAAATACGAGCAGAGCGATCGGCAAGGAAAAGCCATAGAAATTTTTCATAGATGTTTTGATTTCATGTGGTACTTTTACGGACAGAGACGCAAAGAGGAATTCAAAAAGGCTCTGGAGGGTGCTCTCAAGTTCTTTCCTGGAGTAAAAATAAAACCCGAGGAAGAATTGTGTTTTCAAAGCCTCGTAGTTAAAAGGAAAGATGTTCTCGGCGTATGGAAAAGCCTCATATACCCGGCTTCTACCAAAACTATGTCGGAGTATTGGTTTCACAAGACCGGGACAAAGAAGACGATATCACTGCTTTTAAGTTCTGATTATTAAAATTCTGTCGTTAAAAGCCAGGTATTGTTACTGTAAATAAAATTAGAGCGAGGTAGCCATGTCATTGAGAATAGCCCACATCATCGCCTGCGTCCATTTATCTCCTAGCTTCTGCTACGCAGGCTACCGACAGTACCAAGGCTTTACCTTGACTTTGCTTGTGGCGGTTACGATGGCGTACGTGATTGGAATTCGTTCGCTTCCTCTTCCCAATTTTGCTTTGCTTTGCTTAAGCTCAAACGGGCGCCATCATATTTCGCCAACGGGATTGACCTTTCAGAACCGCCCAAGAAGACGAGGGATAACCAACAAAACCTAAAGAAAAAAAAATAGATTTTCCCTCGGACAATTCTCGGCCTGATCTACATCAGCTTTTTAGCTGCCAGCCTCTCAGGAACCTGCTTATTAATGAGCGCCTGTTGTAACTCTGTAAACAAAAGCAATTTACAATTTTCCGGGCACACGTTTATTTACAAACAGAGCGTTGACGATCTTACACTAGCACAATTCCTAAAACATGTTATAACTCCTCAAAAACGGCAGGTTTTCCATTGCAAGTATTCGAAAACTTCTCATTGGAGGTTTCAGAAAAAAGCGAAATCGTAGCAACACAAGCACCGGAGCTCGGCCATACCGTAAGGTGAGATTTATTTTAGGCGAGCTTTTTGAAGCTGACAACCCAATGACCGGAAGAGATTTTGATTGGATGGTATCGAATCATGCTGTGTGGGGTCGAAGGCTCCCGTAAAAGTATCTGTGTCAGGCGTTTCTCTCCTTCAGCTCTTTCCCTTTTTCGCTTCCATCTTTCCCTTTTCCTCCAGAAACGCCTGATACTCAAGCTAGGAATTTTCGGTCGGTTAATGTTTACCATTTTCCTAAAATTTCAGGATTGTCGCGCCGCGCTAGACTGGATTTTAATTACAACATGAAACTGGTACGAAACTCAAGAAACTTGTGAATGGTAATTAAAACGAATTTCCATCCGGAACGTTCCAACCGGGAAAACGGGACTACCTTTCCAGAATTTCCGTTTGTCCGGGGAATTTGACCAGGGGGACGAACCCAAAAAAACGTTTACCATTTATATCTCAACCGGAAATTCCGGGAATTTGTGGTAAACTAAACAACCCTGATCACAGTTAAAGGTTACATTCCTTTTAGCCAAACTTTTTTCGGATTTGGACAATCGAGATTGTTTGGATTTTCGTGCTAGCCGGAACAAAAATCTGAAATAAGATTGATCCATACAGCAGCAGCCTGCCGCTCCGATCTTCTTCTCAATTTCAACGCATCGTTTTTTACTTCTTTCTGCTAGAAGTGTCTTCTCGTGGAGAAACGGAAAGAACATTAGCTCTTTAACTAGTGAAGGTTCATACTGGAACTTTAATTTATCAACTTAAAATTATCTGGAGTTTGATTCAAGAAAATTCGGAAGACACTTACGAATTCTCAAGCGCTGACTGAGAAGCGCGTTCTAAACACAAACAGACATTGGACCGTATAGTTTTACAATGAGAAAATCTAAGCGTTTTCACTTCATAACGGATTTAGAGTGACAGTGGAACTTGAGTTAAATATACTAAAATCTTTTAGCGGCATACAACAACGGGGGAATATAAGTAACTTTTGCCTGAACTAACCTTGAGCCGCCGAGTTTATTGATGAACGAGCACGTTTTTGCGATCAAAAAGCAGTTTCATTAAATGGAACAAAGATCTGAAACCAGATTGAGATACCAATCTGAACGATCCACGTTCAGAGGTAGATCGTTCAGATTGCAATCTTAGATTGGTTTGGTCCTTAATGGAACAAAAAGTCGAATTTTCTATCGCAAAATCCGGATTTAGATTGGCTAAAAGGAATGTAACCAAAAAGGTGGATCTTTCTTTGCCTTGGCATATTTTCACTTGGCTAGTGCGTAAATCCTTTTCTTAACTTGAAAATGTGTTCTAAAGCGACTGTGTCACTTTTCCAAGAAAACTAGGAGAATGTGAAGTAGTTTACATGTTAGGAGGCACGAAACCTGCGGGGGTAAATACTGAAATCGAGGCCAGCAAAGGAAGCCACAGATGAGTGATTTGGATTTTCAAGCCGGGAATGCTCGGTGCAACGTTCGGTTCTTAGCCTGGGGACAGGTCGGTCTACTATAATTCGCCACTTTGGCTGCTAATTGCTTAAAAAAAGGTTGAGATAAAAACAAGCAAAAATATAAGACAGTAACATCACTGATATTCATTCGGTGATAAGAAAGCTTTGTATTATTAGTAAACAACAACTTCCAAACGTCTAAAATAAGTTTATCTTTCGCTCGTTTGGTAATTTAAAGGTTAACGACTACATAAAAAACTGTAAAATGTACGGTCCACTCTTAGAAGCTCATTTCTCAAATAAACACGGCTCTTACTTATCCTTATTATGTTCTAAGTTTATAGACGGAGATCGTGTGCAGCTAGAACTGCTGACTTATGCAGATTTCTTCAGTGTAGGCAGGGAAGTACGAAAAGTATTTGTTTTACAGCAGATTGGGAGAGCAACATTGAGGGGAAGCACTGTAAACTACGCTCCGAGTAGCAGCAGCAACAGAATGCCAAATTGGTAGTAAAGTACCATCCAAGTCTCCCTGAATTGATAGTATTATACGGAAACATCAACTGCACTTACATTGTTTGCAGATGAATATATAACAATTATTCACCGAAGTGGAGGTGGCTAGTGGTGTTATTTACCGAGGCCGCGTTGGGAACATTTCCTCAAAAGGAGTTGTGAACGAACTCTTTTTGTATTTAAAATAATTCTGTAAAAAGGATTTGTAAATTCAGTTTTAAGCTTATTTATGAACAAGTCAAGTAAATAAAGTAACGCAAGACTTAAGCTTAATTTGCATTTGTAAACAAGAAACCTGTTCGCCGGTTTTATCGATAAATTCAAGTCAAAAAGACAAAGCTTTACCTGTTAAAACTTCCACCCCGAACTTCGTAACCTTCTTCCTGTATTTAGGGAACAGCTTGCTTGATTAGTTGTGAAATTTCTTTGTTTGTCACGGCAGCAAACAGGGAAGGCATTTTGTTCGAAACTTACGCGAGTTTGGCGTTGCTCGCACGGCGGAACTGGAGGTGAATCAGTGAATAGTGCAGGATAGTCACTGAATGAGTAGCCAATCAGAGCGCGCGAAAAACACTATCCACTGTTTTAGTATATACTAAATGTTATAGAGTACTTAAGTGTGACGTCATAAAAATGAAATTTCTGAAATTATGGGATTTGTCAGGATATTCTGAAAGAACAATGTCCAAGAGGCCTACTTGCCAAAAATGAGCATTCGGGGCAAATTGTCTCTGAGATCGTAGCACAGTTATGTTTTGAAAACTCCATACAAACCCTTCTAAATTCAACTCACTTTATTACGGGCCATGTTTCTAAGGAAGAAAATGCTATCCCAGCAAAACAGACTAGCAAGACTCGAACGTTCCCAAGGGGCGCACTTCATCATGAATGCATAACAGTATTGAACTCTTCAAAGTATTGCACTGGCTCATTACTTCATAATCCGACCGGTCCATAGTTTTCTAGTTAGTTTTCTTTCCTTTTTATTCTTTAAAACTTATCATGTGCTTCATCCCAATAACACTGTATGCCCAGCACCAATCTTAGTAGTAAACGAAAATTTTGAGAGCAAAAAAATTAAAATAACACCCTATATGTAGAAGCAGATCTAGAGGGTATGGTTGGAATGTTTGTTGGTTATTCAAGTAATTAGTGTACATGCATGCTAAACCGTTACAAAGGAGTAAAAAGCCCAGAACTTCCCATGAATACGACGGTTCAGATTTTTATTGATTTTATTTCACTGACACAGGTACTTGAAATTCATACGATCTTGCTTAAGTACACATGTATCATTAGAAAACTTTGCTAAGTTAGCTGCACTTTGTTTGATTCAGGATCAAATTCACCTTCTCTAAAAAAATGAATGAATATTAAGTATATTCAATATTTTATTGCCTTTATATTTTTTATTGATTCAAAAGTTAAAAGAAACTATGCTTCATATACATTGTATGAACTTCATTACTCAGCAACAACTTCTTGACATATATACTGTGGTAAATCCATGCATTTATTAGGACTTGGTAATAAATTTGGGGTTAGAATAATAAACACAGCAAAAACCCCTGACAAAGAACCTGCATTTTCCTTCATTAATGGTAATTAGCACAAATTTAGGCTGTTTAGGTTCTTAAATTGGTTCCTGGAAAAATACATTGTAGCTACGAGTATTTAGTGGTGTTCAGCTTATTCCTTGATATAAAATCCTCACACCATTACATTGTAGTTGGAGTGATGGGGCACCTATGTCTCCAAAGAGGATCCTGAATGTTGACTTATTTGTCCAAGTGTACAGAAAGTTTTTATGGATTTTAGAAAATAAAAACCTGTCACATATTTTTAGGCTCACCAGTTTCTTGTATAGAAGGGCCAAGCTGGCAAATTTTAGCCTAACAGGTTCTTAAAAACCAGGTTCTTAGTCACAGGTTTTTGCTGTATCTAGGTAATATTACAGTGAGTTCATGAAAGGTAAATTAAAGCATGTCTGTTACATTTGTTAACTAACATATATAATTATGTTAGTTTGTTTTGAAAGCTCGCACTAAGTAGGAACCTGCATGTCACTACTAATGCTCTAAAGTACTATTCGTCAAGATGATCCAACTAAAAGTTTTAAAAATTTTATCTAACACAACATAGAGCAAAGAATGTTAACCCAAACTATTAATTTCTGTAAGTTCATTTTTTTGAGGAAAGACTACCTTCAGAAAATTTGCCATATCTTATACCTTGAAATGAGGTTTCCTTTGCAGCTGGTTATCTCTCACTTAACATTTCCGCCTAAACGTTAGACAGAAAATTTAGAAACATAGCTGCTTGCCAGAAAAGCCATTCAAACGAAAGACACATTATCCACTCTCACTCTGAGATGTTATTAGCAAGCAGAGAGGTAATCACAGAGAACTCAAACCTTTGTGATTGTTGTGGATGATTCCAAATCAAATTTTTAACAGAATACTTTAATAGACTCGTCGATCCTTTTAACTGAAAGCTTGACAGCTGTGCACAGTGTCAACAGAAAATTTCTAGCATAGATAATCTTGATATTAGTTGGTTCGATCATATAAAATTTTTCATCACCGACAAAGTCTATTTTAGCATTTTACAAGACTCTCAGGTTCTGGAAATTCGAAAGTAAGCCTAAAATGTCCAAAATATACAGTGCTATGGCCTCGGGCTCAACTTAAAAATGAATTGTTCGATCGATCAAAATCGTGTCAAATTTTAATTAGCATCAAAAGTGGGACAGTACGCTTTTAATACAAAACTGACGCTTCGCCGTGCCACTCGGTAGACGTTAATTTATATGCCAAAACAAAGTCGAAGAATATCGCTTTCCCCACTTTATAATTTTCCGTTGCACCGAGAGGCAGAAAACTTAAACCAAGCGCAAACATCTGCGATAAACAATGTATGCGAGTTCAGATTTAGCAGTCAGAATATTTTTGTTTTGGTCAATGGCAATGCGCCCGAAATAGTAAGCTACCTCTTTCCCGTGAAACTAGGTGCAAGCTAAATCAAATTTATCCCTCTGCTTTCTAATTTTCTGTTGTGTAGTGCTATGTTGCGTTTAACTTGAACCATGCATAAAAATTCAAAGGTGTCTAAATGTTTACAGTGTATATAATTTCTTGTTGTACCGAGTTGCACGAGACTTGTACTAAATTAACATAAAAGGAGAAAACTACCCTTTTAGCATGTCCTCTCCTCGCATCCAGTGATCGCAACGCCGATCTCGGATAAATGGATCGGGCCAGTGTGTTTGTCTCAGCAGTTCCAGGATACATTATCTACTAGACAACACACGTCACTAAAAATTTCGACCAAAATAATTTTCGATCTCTCACAGTGGTAACAAAACCACAACACTACCACTGACAAAAAAAAAGCTGCCATTTCTTCTTTCATCTTGACAATGTTTCGCGGGCAGTTTGCCTCTAGGCCAATGACTTTACCGGAAATCGACCACGTGACTTTTGTCGTGGCGCATGCGTCGACATTTTTCGCCAGTGAGGTTTTTGGCTTTCTCGTCCCCAGAGCCACTCGGCTTAACCAAGAAACGACGGGCTCTGGGGACGAGAATGAGTTTTTGGCTGCAAATACTATTCTGCTCATGCGTAAATGAAACCACGCTTGCTCCTTCTTGCGATCACGGCAGATCGCCTCGCCGACTTGGCAGAGAGCGATTTCGTATGTTTACTCGATCCGAAGACGAAGGATTCGAAGCCCGGCATATAATGGCAGTGTCAGGTCACAGGAATGAAAGTAATATCAGGAGTTATTCTTCCCAAACAAGCTTGAGCACGTAGAGGAAAATGTTGGAGACATTATCCGAATCACTGAACAATAAGAAGACCGTAAACCATAGCGAGATTCCTGCCGCAGAGAGTGCACTGCAACCACCTCTCGCAGCCTCTCATGAAGAGCACATTCTTAACGAGCTAAGTATCGAACAATCTAACACACAGCAGACAGTTAACAATTTTTACAACTGCACTTTTAACTTTTAGTCCTTAAAGTAAATTTTCAACCAGTGTGCTGATGCTTCTCATTATTGAATGAATACATTTTACCTTTTTTCGGATTTCAAGTTCTTGAAGACTGTAAACTTGTTCTTAAAATTCTCCATGAGTTTAATTGATAGATACATTGTGTTATGGAACAGTTAACTGTATTTACAAGTTTAAGTCGAAAGAATAAATTATTGAAACGAGAAGGATCTGCTCGCCCCGATCGCCACTGACAAATCACAATATTTTGCTCAAGCTCGTCCAATAATTGCTAATTCAACGGCTGGGAGGTCCGTATTGGGAGAAACTGTGCTGGAGGTCTTGAATACCGCACCGAGGGCACAGTTTCTCCCAATACGGACCGACCTAGGCCGGTGAATAACATTTTTATTTTTTTCCTACTATACTGTGATTTAAAAGTTTAAGGAAAATCAGTTACTTCAGCCTCCAACCTATGTGTGTTGAAGTACGACACGTTCGAGTTGATGAAGAGCGCGATCGATTGCAAACCAAAATAACACATTACCACTGAGTACTAAATGATTTTTAGCTCGCTAATTTATATTATCGCAATTAAGCTTTTCTTTTAGAATGAAGAAATGTTTTTGTTTCTTGGTAGACAATTCATAATCTAACTGTCAAACAAGGATAAAAAGATTGACGAGCTTGATATTAAAAACCCCGGGAAAAAAATACAGCAAAGATTTTCTTCAGCTGAATAATTAATTACTTTACTAATCATAACTACAACAAAATTCTCAAATCTGATTGGCTTTCAACTGCCCTGATTTCAGCCTTAATAGGACAGTTTAACGGGACAGTAAGCGCCATGCCTAAGTAATATTAGGGACCTTAAGATCCGAGGAAGGCTACTGCAGAGAAAACGTTGCTGAAAAAGTGAATTCACGTTCTTTCAATCTTCATCGCGATCACTCCAAGTCACTAACTTTGTCAAATGTAAGCCAACCCTCCTAAAGTTGAATTCCTAAGAACCATATCCAAGTTCAGAAAGAGTGAGGAAATTTCGTCGTAGCTTGTGTACTTCCTCTGTACATCGTGAAATTTGGCATTTTCACGTCCTAGTCGTGCAGTGACGGCAAAGAAATGTACAAAAAAACGTGATGCAGGTGCAAAATTGTTGTTTTGCTAATTAAACCTATTGCTTTTGTGGCGTTTCCGTTGCCATCGCGGTTGTCGGATCTTAAGGTCCCTATTAATTGGCCAGTGGCGCCATCAAGCGCGCTTAAATGGCTTTTTTTCACTGCTAGCAAAAAAGATCGTAGAATCTCTAGAGTTTTGATTTAAAAAAAGCCTTTTTTCCAAACATTTTGTTAAGGTTATGATTAACTAGAATTGGTAACAGAACTTCGTGTCGTCCAATTCGGTCTGTAATCATAGTCGTGATTAAACAAATCAGACTCCCGCAACGCGGTCGTCCCATTTTGTTAATCACTCGTATGATTACAGACCGAATTGGACTCCACTCAGTCCTGTTACCATTACTAATTATAACTATAACAAAATTCTCAAATCTGATTGGCTATCATTGCCCTGATTTAAGCCTTAATAGGACAGATTAATAGGACAGTACGCGTCATGCCTAAGTAATTGGACGGTACGCGCGCCATCACGCGCGCGCTTAAATGGCTTTTTTTCCATTGCTAGCAACAAAAATCTTGGAATTTCTTGTGTTTTGATTTTAAAAAGAGCCTGATATATCATACATTTTGTTAAAGTTATGATTCATTGTTAACAGAACTTCGTGTCGTCCAATTCGGTCTGTAATCATACCAGTGATTAACAAAGTCGGACGTAGCGGGAGTCCGATTTGTTTAATCAATGAAAAAAAAAGGCCCTTTAAGAGCGCGCGTGATGGCGCGTACTGTCCTATTAAGGCTGTAATCAGGGAAGTTGATAACCAGGTCAGATTTGAGAATTTTGTCATAGTTATGATTACAGACCGAATTGGACTTCACTCAGTCCTGTTACCATTAAAAAGACAAGAGAGGACTTGACAAAGATTAGTTCAATCGAGCGGGATGAAAACTGCACAAAGGCTTCATAAAAAGAGCTAATTACACATATCAATCTTAAGGTTTTGAATTGAATTCGAATAAAAAAAGGCGATGTGAGTGACATAAACAAAGAATTAGAAATGACAACGGCGATAACTGGCTGCTGGAAAAGTTATTCTTGTTGTTTATTTAAGATTAAAAGCTAAATTGCCAATCATTGACAACAACTTTTTCTGATAAGTATAGAAAACTAGCGAGGCAAATTCAGTGCATGAAAAACGGCAGAATCTAGCTTCAGACAGCATAAATAGAGAACAAAACTACTAATTAAACAGAGCAAAAGTGTCGAATAAACGGTACATACTGAAGCAAGATTGCAGTACTTACAGCGTGGTTATAAACTAAAGCTAGTGAAGTGATATCACGAGCCGCCTCTTTTGTTTTACTTTAGCGGTTTTCCTCAGTGTCTGACTTGTTTGATTCTCCCTTCAGATTTTTTGTCTGAATTCACTTTTCCCTAGCTAATGCTAATAACAACGCAAGTTTTAAAAGAATAATGGTTTAAAAATCACGGTTTTTGCTCATTCACAAACAACAAACAAACTTGTGAATGAAACTGCCAACGATTCCGGCCGGGTTAGCGGGCAAGATCGTAAAATACCGCCTACTCTCGGAACCAATCAGATTGCAGGATTTGGAGGATTCTGCCCCTCCCGAGCTTGAAATAAATATATGCATGTTATTTCGAAGACCCATGAGATTCTGAGATACTATTTAAAGCACGCTAAACTGATGCCTGCGCAACTACGGAGCGAAGATCTAGGGGCACTGTGGTGTGTTCAGTGCCATAGCCAGACCAAACGGCCAACCGAGGCAGGCGGGAGTTGCTAGGGGGGTTCGGGGGCATGCCCCCCCCCCCCCCC